>BRDA01020055.1:0-45437 GCA_036984385.1 Crenuchus spilurus
AGTATATGCAAATTGCCATTATAAAAACTGAAGCAGTAGACTTTGTGGACATTGATGTTTGTGTCATTCTCAAAACTTTTGGCCATGACTGTACGTCTCGTCCCGCTCCCGTAACGACTGACTGACTGACTGACCGCTCCCGCAAGAGACGATTAATTGTGGTCCCGCGCCGCAAGATATTGTAACGGGTCCCACGGGAGTCCCGCGGTAATGCAGACCTCTACCACCAGGCCATAACTGCCCCTGCCCTATCACCAAAATTATGCCTGCAGTATTTTTCAACATTTGGAGGTTTTTCTTATAAAGTTAGAATTTATTGAATCACAGTTGAAACAGTCACACCAAAGGACAATTTAGAGATTTGGTTTTAAAAATCAAAAAACAAGTGGCTCAGTGGACTAAAGAGCTGTCTCTATGATCTGAGGATCCCAATCATACTGCCTGCCATCAACAGATGGGCCCAAGAGAGCAAAAATTGGCAGTGCTCTCTCTGGGCGGGTAAGATGGGACTCCCCAGCACTACTAAGTAATGTCAGCTGGCTCAGGCGTCTGCCAGGCGATCAATCAGAACTGGGGATCTAATAACTATTAACTATGTCGTTTATTAGTGATGGGAAGTTAAGAGAGCCGGCTCTTTATGCTCAGCTCCCAAAGAAGAGCCGGCTCTTTCGGTTCCCAAACTGCTCTTTGCTTGTTATCATTTGTAGCCTCATATTTAAATCTAAATAAGCAAA
Organism: Crenuchus spilurus; assembly: GCA_036984385.1. Classification (NCBI taxonomy): domain Eukaryota; kingdom Metazoa; phylum Chordata; class Actinopteri; order Characiformes; family Crenuchidae; genus Crenuchus; species Crenuchus spilurus. The sequence goes on from BRDA01020055.1 coordinate 735, forward strand.
AATAAATGGTTTGTGTGCTGAGAAGCCCTTTTGCCTTCAGTCTTTTTATGATAAACTTTATAATTGCTTCATTTTGTGCATTAGTTCTGTTAAAAAAACATTCTTACTTTTATTTAACTTTTTTTTACGCCTTCCCAATGTAGTGGTAGCCAATTAACCCATCCCCTCTGTTAGGCCTCTCCCCATCACTTTGCACTGTCCCTGACTCTAGGAGGGTGCAGGCAAGCACAAGCCTCCTCCGTTGCATGTAATGCAGCCACCGTCTCTTTTTCGAACCACCGCTGATACACAGTCACTGGAGAGCCTAACGCGCTCGGAGGAAGGCACACAGAGTCCCCAGCTCCGATTGGACCAATCAGTAGACGCCTGAGCCAGCGGACATTGCAACGTGAAGGTGAGGAGAGTGAGAGCGCCATGAGAGCGCCGGGATTCGAACTCGCGATCCTCTGGTCATAGTGTCAGCGTCTTAGCCTGCTGAGCCACTCGAGGCCTTATTTAACATTTTTAAATAAACTTTTAATGGAACACAGGAAAAACAAACACACACTGCAAACAAATCTACAATATCAACAGCAGAACCAAACTCTTAATGTTGAAACACTACATAAACCTTTAGTGCAGACTGGCATTCAAGAAAATCAGACTCCTCAGTTTGGATGGGCTGATGCAATTCCTTCTGTCTGTTCTGCCCTTTCCTAAGGTTTGTTAGCAGAACTAATGAGAAATTGGGACCCGGCTCTCATTCAATGGGAGTCGGCTCTTTTGATTCATTACCAAGCATCGGCTCTTAGAGCCGGCTCTTTTGCGAACGACACATCACTATCGTTTATAACACCATTTCCGTTTAAAATAAAGACCAATTATTACATTATAAAAATGATAATGATGAAATAGCAGAGATCCTACATTTTTCATACAATATGTACATTCATTTGTCAGAAAAATCTAAGCTGTGGCTTTTGAAAATAATTGAATAAAATGAACTTTACTGCAGATAATCTATCTAATTTACTGCATTAATCTGTATTCTTTAAATGAGGTGGATTTTGGGAGATTGCAAACAATCTTGCTGGGAGCTACCTCAACCAAGGTACCTTGTAAAGTCACACTCCCTGACTTCACAAGACACTGTAGTTTAAATATAGCCCCTAACTTCCAGAGTGGCGCCCATAATGATCTGGCAACATCAGGTAAATGCCCACCCCATTTGCCATTTGCCAACGCTGGTGTGTGCAGTATGATGATGGTATTTCTGGACAACTTGTGTTATGTAAGAACACTTCCTGAGTGCTCCCCTAAAACAATTAAAGCTTGTGAATGTGTTCAGTACAGAGGAGATGAGGAGAATCACAGTGTACTCAGCTGTATCACACAGATCAATATGTAATTACTCTCAGACTGAGGCTTGTTATGGAGGATCTTATAGAGGTTCTTGCTGCAGTCTTTAAAGTACTGTCTTTGAAGTCTTTTGGCCAAAGGTAACACATGCATATGCATCACACCAGCCACATTATAGGTCATATTTAAAAATATTTTAACTTCAAATCAAGGTTTATTTGTCACGTCATGTACATGGTACAACTGGCAGTGAAATGTTCTGGTGCCCACCTATTCGCATAGAAAAGGAGTAGGTATTCAAGGTGAAAAGGAGAATAAGAGCTATAATATACAATAGTGCCAGTGATAAGGGAGAAGAGATTCCTGTGCAAAACATGCAGATAATGTGCAAGTGTGTATATACAAATGTACAGATATATAAATGCATGTCGATGGTTAAATAGTAAATATTGGTGGTGGAGTGTAGTGTGTGTTTGTGTGTGTGTGTGTGTGTGTGTGTTGCTATTGTTCAGTGTTCAGAGTATGGATTGCCTGCGGGTAGAAGCTCCTTCTCAAACTCTCTTTGAACAATTTTGTGGTCAGAGTTTGATTCAAAATTGTCATATAAACTGTCCATCCATTCATTATCACACCTGCGTAATCCCCCTGACTGGGCACAGGGCAGGGCATTACACTATCCAACTAAGCCCAGGACAGGGCGCCAATCCATCGCTGGGTGCACACACACACACATACATACATACACATACGCACACAATTTAGAGTACCCAATTCACCTGAGCTGTTTTTGGACTGTGGGAGGAAACCAGAGACCCTGGAGGAAACCCACACAGACACTGGGAGAACATGGAAACTCCACTCAGATGGGGACTCGAACCCAAAACCTCAGCGCTGAGAGGCGATCGTGCCAACAGCCAAGCCAACTTCCCGCCTTCCTATATAAACTGTCATATGTCAGAGATTCTCAACTGATGGGTTGCGACCCACATGTTCTGGGTGGGTCACAGACAGTTAAATTTTAAAACAATTAAAAACAGAAAAATAATTAATACTTATCTGATTTTGTACTCATCTTTTATCTTAAAAAAAGACACGCAGCATTGTTGTTGCCACGGTAACCACCATTTGTTTGCCCGTTACCCTTCTCTTTAAATTTGTGATGTTCGGAGGCAAGATGGCAAAACGCTAATATAACCTGGAGCATTTGAAACGGATATTTTCATTTAGACTGCACACAAGCTCATTGATTAGCTGTGCCGTTTTATTGCTAACGCGTGATTGGCCGTCCCCGCTGTCACTCCATCAAACAGTAAACATGTGTTTTGCAAGTTGTTTACAAGTTTGCAAACCTGCCATTGTAAGTTGTTAAGATGTTGGACGTTTATTCTGCCTGTTTCACATCAGACGGACATATATTGTCAGAGGTTTCTTATTAAAACCATTAACATTAACATTTGAATCTGTGAATTTCTGCTTATTTTGACTAAAAAATTAGGTATAATTTTATGTAAATGAGGTCTGTTAACCATACAGTCAAAAGTGTAAAATTGGTGGTAATGTGTTGGAGTGAAGTTGACTGAAAAAGTGAAACACAGAATTGGGTGATAATTTTATGCTACATGCTTTTAACACTTTATAAATATTAAATAATTATATATAATAAAAAATTATTAATATTTTATTAATGATAAATATAAATTGTAATATTATTAATAACACTTAAAAGTTATTATTAGTAGTATATTATTATAATTATAGTTATTAGTTAGTTTAATAATAGTAATGTAATTCATAATATTAATTAAATTTATGTAAAACCCCCGCCCCACCCCACCAGTCATGTCCCCCCTGAAATCTCAAGGCTAGTTTTAAAATATAAATTGGTTTGGTTTGTATTAATTAAAAGTGGGTTTGACTTAATGACCATGAGAAAATGTGGGTCCCAGTCTAAGACCAGTTGAGAACCCCTGATATATGTTATATTCATTATATTCAATGTTGATACTATTTGAGTAGTAATTTACTCAAACTCTAAATGAAATTATCTAATAATATGATTTCTAAGCCATGAAAACAAAAGGCTTGAAATATGTCACTTCATGTGTATATGAAATAACTCACTTTTTAATTAAAATATGAACATTATTGAACATTTTCTACTTTTTAATCTGACACTGTATGTCCCACAAATCAAAGAGAAAAAAATATTAATACAAATGTTTATATAACCCTACATCAGTATGTAATGTTTATATAACCTTCAAACTTTCAGCTCCACTATAGAACGAAGCACCATTCATCTGTTTTGAAAGCTTCATCAGTCTATCCTTGTAAATCAATGTAAGATGTTTTATTACTTCACATCTTCATCTTTTCCAAAATGAGCTGACTTTCTGGTAGATGGTGGGATGTTGTTAGGGAATGTGTAGCCTTTCATTGGTTTGACGCAATGTAAAGTTGCATTCAGGCAGATTTTTTCAAATATTCAATATATTCATTATTCAAATGAGCCAATTTTGCACCTGTTAGTCCTGCTAGTGACTAAGTCAGTTATACATAGTTGCATATTAATTGTGTACAGGTGGTCTGGCAGGTGAGAGGGCAGATTTTATTCAACCGATGATTACTCTACACTGTTTCTGAATACAGTTTAGATTGATTGGAAAGATGTTGAACTGGTGGACTGGACAGTGATGTTAATAACACTGTTATGATGTTGCCCATTTACTGACAAATCCTGCCACTAGCACTGTCAGCTGAAGGACTGTAGATGTGTTCACTGACGTACATGAATTCTGTAAACTTATACATTGTGAGACACAAAAGACACCAGTTAGTGTAAGTCACCAATCAGATTGAAGGCACAAATAAACAAAACCAAAACAGTCCCTGAAATTAGTGATTCTGACCCTAATTGAATCTTTTGAATTTGGTGATTCTGATTCTAATAGAGTTCTGTGATATGAATGATTCTGATTCTAGTTGAGTCTCTTGAAATGGCTGATTCTGACTGGGAGTCCCTTAAAATTGAGACTCTGACTGTAATAGAGTGTCTTGAAATGGATGACTGATTTTGAGTCCCTTAATTTAGTGATTCTGACTCTAATAAAGTCTCTTAAATTAGGTGATTGACTCTAGATTCTCTTGAAATGGATTAACAGGATGTTCTCAGACAGAAATGAGCTTAGAGTGTCACAGAGTGTCATCAGCAAGTTGTAACAGACACACAGAGAGACTGGAAGAGTCACAGAAAGGTAGAGAAGTAGACGTCCTTTGGTCACATCCCACACTGATGCCCACTTCATTGTGACCAGTGCCCTGCCATCAGCGTGGTCTGCATGCAAGACGACCTACAATGGTACCTGACCTCACCACCAGGCACAGGCATAATCATCTTGCATGGGCCAGGGAGCATTTACACTGGATGAGGGACCAGTGGGTCTCAGTGCTGTTCACCTGATGAAAGTCGATTCACGCTGAGCAGAAATGATGGCTGCCAACGATGTGCATCAGCCACTGTTGTCACCAGACGAGCCTTTGGTGATGGTGGTGTTATTGTGTCTAGTCAATACAGAACTGCCTACACTGTGAGAATGGTACAGTGACAAGCCCATACTACTCTAATAACATCATTAATCCAGTCATTGTGTCTCTGCATGAACAACACAGGCCTCATTTCATCTTTAAGAATGACGATGCTCCAGCTCATCGAGGTCACATCATTATGGATTGGCTGCTAGAGACTGGGGTACCTCAAATGTCGTGACCTGCACTGTCTCAAGACCTGAATGCATTAGAAAACCTAGAGGCTCGTAACTCTCTGATGGCCGCCCTTCAGGAAAAGTGGGATGCCATGCTCAGCAGACAATAAGTCTACTTGTGAACAGCATGAGATGTCGTCAAGGTGTAATTGATGCTCAAGGGTTATTTGACATTATTGACAAACTAATTTTTTGTGTGGGTTTACTGTTGTTGACTTTTCTTTCAGTTCATTGTTTAAGATGAGGAAATCACCACTATATGCTTCTACTTAAATGCCCTACTTTTCACGGATATTATACTGTATCATGAAAGTAGGTATCATTGAACTTTTTTACATTTTCCTTACATTTCACCTGAAAGCCAAAAATCCCTAACTTTTTGTGAGTAGAGTATGTGTAGCTGCTGGCTTTGTGACTGCTGTATCTCCTGTTGTTGGGAAATAAAACATTTGAGTTGAGTGACACCATCAAAATATGAGGTGCGACAAGCCAGAATCAGGCACTAAACCTTCATTAGTCCTCTCTGAATTAAGACTATTATTTGTGTGTTTCATTACAGGATTAAGTGGTTTCATTTTCTCCATAAGCGTCTCGATTAGAGTAATTTTTAAAGCAGAATGCAGCTTGCAGAGATGATTTGACAGCAAGCGTATCTGCATGTCAGCTTTTCTTGCTTTTGTCTCCCGTGCTCGTAGGAGTACACACCGTTTTCTTTTTTTTTTGAAGGAGACAGTGAAGATGATTGATTTTTACACAGCTGCTCTGTCTTGTTTGAATGGAACACTCCATCAATTTCAGCTTTTTAAAATATGAGATGACAAGACAGAGCATGAATCTCTGTGTACATATGCCTCCTCTCAATGCAGGTGAATATAAATATATGGGTGCTTCTGCAACTACAGGCACTTTTGGATGTCCAGATTCTTACAACCTTATATTTGTAGTTTTGTTCATTTTTGAATTATATATTCCTAAAATTATTTTTTTGTTAAGGTTCAGACTTACTTTACAGTGACATTAGGTCTTTAGCGCAACATAACAGTAAGGACGTTATCACATTTTTTCATTATAAATGACAAATAGCATCGTCTGCTAAATTACAATGTCTAACACTTGCATTTAAAATTGTTTCAATGTTTAATTCCAACCAGAATATTTATACTATGTTACGATCATGACATACACTCAATACTGAATATGAAAATATTTTTTTTTAAAGCTAGAAGTGTTTTCCTGCTCTTATGTTAACTTATGTTTCCATTATATATATGTTTTGGCTTTGAAAAAATGTGTAAATGATGGACAGAAACATTAGTAGTGAAAATTAAATGTTATGTAAGTAATTTTAAGTGGTTAACATCATTAATTTAAATCCAATTATTATCCAATATACATACATAATGTATATATATATTCAATAAATGAAATTGATTAATTGATGTGAAATGTGAAAAAGCCCTGGTGTGGAACATGAACAAAAATTTTGACTTTTTTTTTTACATGCTTTACAAATATCATCAACTTACTAAAATATTGTGGGTTATTATTATTATTATTATTATTATTATTGAGAAAAAATGTCCTGGGAATATATTTTTTGTGATTTGTGATTAAAAATTAACATGTCTGAATCAAGACTGTCATGAAACAGTTCATGTTTGGTAAAATTCAAAAATATTTTACATTCATTACACTCATTAATTTTTTTTTTTGCTTTAATGTTGATCAATTTAGCATATAGCTCATAAATATCTTAAATCCAGAATCTCTATTAGAATATTTCATTTGTATGTTTACAAACGACTAAAGCATAAGGGCTTGAAATATATCACTTTACATGTAATCAATATAAAATATGGTAGTTTATAGTTTTGAATAAAATCATGAACACAAATGAGCTGTTTCGCCATATTCTTATTCTTAATTTGAGCACTAGTATATTTGATATGATGGCTCTTACCCAGGGCATACCCATCTTATTATACTCAATGCCACAGGAAGTAATTAAGAGGATACATTTCTTTTAATCCTGTTTAGCAGATATTTTGTTCTGTGAAGTTCAGGTGACCGTAACCCTGGTGCTTTCTATACAGTCATGCCATCTTTCCTGGCCTGTGTAAGACCGTAAGGCTTTAAATAGTCCTCTCTTGGCCCGTGTTCGCCACACCTCTGGGCCCCGTTCATAGCTTGCCCTGACGCTCTCTCTCTGTGCCAGGTTTGTCCTCCGTGTGTCGGGAGAAATAATGAATTAAGCAGAGCTGCTAATGTCCCTCGGCCCAGCTGCACCTGGGGAGAGTTACGCGGACCTGAACAAGGTCACAGCGGCATTTCACATTCATAGCAAATTAAAGCATGGGCACAAGCCAACTGCTGCTGCTGGGAGAAGGATAGACTGTGGCCTTTCGCTGTATTGTATTTATTTTGAAGATATGAGCCAGGATCAGTGTGTTTAGATGCGCTGCTGTTGTTTGGGATTCAGTCTTGTACAGGGCTTTGGCAGTTTTTTGGGCAGAATCTCCTGCTACTACTGAGGATTTATAAAGTTACAAAGGATTAAGGTATTAAGGTTGCGGCTGGGGGCAGAGTTGGAGTTTTTGTTACTTTTCACTTCCAGCGTCTTTCACTTTTTCCATCATTTCTCACTCTCTTTCTTGCACATGTGAGACCAGGTTGTGTCGCTGAATGCGTCCAAATGTTAAATGTTTCATACAGTATAGCTTTAAGCTCACAAAAGCTTTGACAAGGCAAGTGTAGTCAGTTTTACATGCCTCTGTGTGTTCATGAGCATGTGCGCATGAGTGTGTGTATGTGTGTGTGTATGTGTGTGTGTGTGGTAAATTATTGAGCGTTACCACAGGCTTTTATGAATTATTAGTGTAATACACCAGTCGACAAGTCCACGTCAAGCAGAAGTCAACCAAGTGTTCTCCAGACTTAACACTCCTAACCCCTTTGCCATTGGTCATCATTTTTAATCCAATTAATCAATTAATGGCCGGAGCCTATATAAGTTATTTTGTTTATCCACTAATGTACTCTGTTCTAGCTGATGTGCATTTTCATTACATGTAGGATAAGATGTAATAAAGCTACTAGAGCCCACAAGTCTTTGACCAGCACTTCACACAAACAGTGTTGATGGGATCCTGTGGGTGTTTTGGCCTGGCTTGTCTCTGATTCTGAGGCGTAGAGGTTCAGAAGTTCAACAGGGTGCATCTCCCTATAGCTCTCTAACACACCACCAACATGCACACACGTCTCCCCAGCTCTCTAGCTGTCTACAGTTTATTTGGCCTGCAGGTAAGCTGGACAGCAGAACACAGCACTTTTCAGCAGCAGTATTGAATGGGCGAACACAGCATTCACGGGTGAGAACCTGCCTGCATTCCCTCGATAGTTAAGCACTGATCTCTTACCACACGCTGACTGCTTTCTTGTTTAATACAAACCAAATTGTATTTATTTGGTGAAAGTATCACAGAGCTACACGTCAGAAAACTTAATGGAACAGTGGCTTAATATGTATTTGCAAGCATTATAATCTGAGCGTTTCAATTAGGACTACTACAGTTGGGGCTGTTGTTATACAGGTGCATGCAAAGGTTTGGGCAACCTTGGTCAAAATGCAAAAAGCATTAAATTACAGATGGCATTAATATTTTAAAGGAAGATTGCTTTTTATTTCTATTTTCTAGTTTAAAAAAAAAAAAAAAACAACTAAAAAAGATCCAAAGCAAAAGTTAGGACAACCTGCAAAGTTTGTACTTATTAACCTGCTTTAGCTTGTAAGCTTAGCTTTAGCTTGACCATTGTGTCTTACAAAAAGATTCTAGTTCTGTGAAATTCTTAGTTCTGGCTTCTCTTTTGAGGTCTATCTGATTTTCTATGATGCTCAAGTCTTTTGCATGGTGCTCCCTTCTTTTTTTCATTCTAAAATTGTATAAAACAACAATACTACATTAATTTGTTTAACATTTTGAAAAACAGTTTCATTGTCTTTTAACTTTATGCCTTTTAAAGATCAGTCTATTATAGAATACCATATTATACATATTATGTACTATATTATACATAACAGAAATGTAGAAATGAGCAGAGGTGCCCAAACTTTTGAATGTCTATATATATAGGCATTCGGTTTTCCTCATTAATCAGTTGTGATGACAAGTGAAGTGAGTGATACCTGAAGCAATATTTGCCATAAGAAATAATATAAATCCATTCAATCCATTCCAGACACTCCAAGATATTAACAAAAATAAATTTTTTATAGAATAACTATAGTTTTACATACAGAACACAATGAGAAATAAATACAAAAGACTAATGAAATGGATAAATGAACATTTCACATCACTCTTACCTTTACTAAACCTCTTCTTGGTGTATGGAAATTTATCCAGAGAGGTCTGTTTCTGGCGGCAGCCTTTGTTTTGTACATTTGTTCTCTGGGATATTTGTTTTGGCACCTGTTTTCAGGTGGTAATGCTGCACGCTGTCGATTTAGTGTGACGTGTTTTAGTGTGTTTTGAGTGTTATCAACAAGAAAGAGCGAGAAACAAAGCCAAAATGAATACATGGGTGAGTGACTAAAGTGTAGGTGGATGCTTTCATAAAATTAGCAGTAAGTCACGTCGGCACGCCAATGAAAACTGGGCGGATGAACAATAACTAGGACAAAATTTCCCTGAAAAAAGTTTGATTAAAGATGATTACCGTAAAACTGTAAGATAACCAGGGCAAATAAGGGACCACACAGTGTGTCAGAGTCACTTTGCTTAATTTATATATATATAATGTGTGTGTGTGTGTGTGTGTGTGAAGGAAAACAATTTAGACATTGACATTAGATCTCATACATTTTCACAGTGAGCTCTATTTAAAATTAATCACGATTAGTACTTTGCAGTGTTCATTTTGTCACCACTATGTGCCATTATTTACAGTAGCCTTTCAGACACTAACCTATTTCTTTTATGTTCTTTTCCAGGCCACAAATTTTTTTTCCCCATAGTCAAAATCAGTTTCCAGCACTTTCAATATGTTTGCAACTCTAATACCATCAGAGAAGCATCCAGCTTGCTGAATATAAATGTTTAATCTGACATTTATTTGCAGTCCGGTAGGTTTTATTTGAATGATGCAAATCTGGGGAAGTATTTACCCCAGCCCAAGCTGTCAACATTTTTACAAGAGCACGATCCATGAATGAGGGCTCTCTCTCTCTCTCTCTCTCTCTCTCTCTCTCTCTCTCTCTCTCTCTCTCTCTCTCTCTCTGTGGTAATGCACTCCAAATTTTCAGGCAGTTTTCTTACTTTACTTGAGCAAAGCTCTCATTTGTATTTAAAAATAAAAACCTCCACAATTCCCAAGCTTTCATTTCTCGTAGCTGCATGCTATGCATTTCAAGTGCCCCAAATCCTCCACTGATGGACCTCAGGGATATTAAGTTCAATTATTTAACCAAACAGCATGCAAATCTGTGATTAGACATGGTGTATTAGTAGTGACTTTTGGCATTGCTGCTTTAGGTTTACAACAGAAATCAGTGAGACTTCTTGAAGTTTCGATTGAAGTTTTGATTTGTATATGTTAGGAATGTATATTTACGTGCAGTTTTATTATTTATATATTTGATGTGTTCAGTTTTTCATACCTTTCTGTTTTCCTTTCCATGCTTTTTTTGGCTTCTTTCTGTTCAAATTTCTCCTGGAAAAGACAGCGTTGTCTTGCGGCGTTCAATGCCTCACCGTAAACTACTGTCATCTGGGCAGCTGAAGATTCAGTGAAAGAATAAGAGAGCGACGGAGTGGTCCACCAAGCAGAACTAACAAAGGGCCTTTGGACAATGCTGTCTCCTGAATAAAGGATAAAGGAAAAAGAAACATGAGAGAAAGAGAGAGCTAGAGGATAATTCTCACATCTCTGCTAGCTCAAATAGAAATTAAGTTGATTTCCCTGACATGAGGAACCCTCTCATTTAAACGCTGAAAGAACTGGGAATTTCAATAAAGCTAAAGCATATTTTATTTTCTCTGTTTGAAACATGTCTGCTAGTTGTCCCCTGGTGGGCACTTTCACAGACTTACAGGCAATCTTCTGAGTTATTATTCCGTCCTCTGTTTTCTTGTTACTGCAAGTTTATGAGGACGGTGGTTGTATATTCCCAAAATGCTACGCAGGAGGGGAAATAAAACTCACCCTGGCATAATAAACAATTTGATTTTTAATAAGCACAGCATGACCGGGTGTTGAGGAGCTTTTAGATACACACAGTCTGCGTAATGAGAATGTGTCACTACGGGACAGTTAAAGCATGTTACAGCCAGCGCTGATGCAGTGATGTCTACCTTCACTCTCTGCTAGTATGAATGCAAGCCTCGTTCACTTGCCGTATAATCTCACCCTAGTGCACTGCTGCTGAAGAAGGAAACTAATTATAACCCCAAACTCACTTTCTGATTTTAGACAAGATACTCTTTCTTTTGAACAAATGCCATTGTTCTGCACTTCTCACTGCAAAACTACACTCAGCCATCTAAAAGAAAGACAGAAAAATGACCATCCGTCATTGATTTAAGAGTTTTCCACTTTTATATTCTTCTAGTTTCTTTCCCTGGTGAACAAGGGCTTCCTCCTACATCAAGTAAATACAGTGATGCCTATCGACTTGATACAGTTTCTTCATGTCCTCAAATTCTGCTTAAAGCACTCTTTTGCAGGGGTCATGCTGGTCATAAGCATTGGTCAAATTGTTACAAAAAAAAGGGTTCAGCTATACTTGAGAAGGTGTGCATGAGGGGTGTTGGGTTTTTTTTGTGTCATGCCTCTCACACAAAAACTCTTACAATAATTATGCAGAAATAAAAAATAAATTGGAATCAGGCAGAAGTGATGTTTCTACAAAGACAGTCTTTATTATTTATGTCCACAGTATATTTTTGGCATTTTAAGCAAATCTTAGTATGTTTATGCCAATCAAATGCATTTTGAAACACCATTAAAGGTGATGTGAAACTCAAATGAGGGTTCATTTAATGTTACCTACTGTGTATTGGCATTTAGTAACTATAAATAATGCAAATTCTTATTATAAACTGCAGTTTGGTGTTTTATTATATCCAGACTTAATCTAATAAAATTTAAAATCTAGAAAGAAACACAGCAGACCTTGCTGTACCTTTCTTCATGATTGAATATGAACTACGGTGGCTCCACGTGTTGAACCAAATAACTGAGGAGGAAAGTTCAGATCACCCTCTACTGTTTACATTGAGAAACAGAAGTAAACACTTTCCCCTGATCATTTGCTTTGAAGAACTCATTTATAGCTAGAATTCAAATTAATAATAGATATGTTAAGAGGTGGTGGTAGACTTATTCCCCCTCTCTCTCTTTATTTATTTACTTATACTTTTAGATTTTTATAAACACCAGCAGTGTTAAATGAACACCTATAGTGGTAAATTAATAGTGGTTTCAGACACACTTCTAATGTCAGTTTAATTAACACTAAGTTAACTAGCAAACACACTCCATGTTGAATTAAAGCTCTTGTACTACCTACAAGTGTTGAAGTATTTTTTTATAGTTCATAGTCTTGATTGAACTCTGGGTTGAAGTAATGTGCAGGGTTTAATTAAAACTTTTGTTGAATTAACAGCTACAGTGTGGTATAAAAAATTCACAGTGTTGAATCCACACCAACAATGTTAAATTAGCAGGTCTGAATTAACTCATCATATTAAATCAGTTCTTTCAGTGCTGATCATACTTTTTCAGTGCTTAATTAGCACCTACAAGTGACCTTCAGACCTTCTCCTGCAGCTCTTACCCACCTGCAGAGTTCAATTCTAAACTACAGCTAACACACCTGCTCTCCTGAAGAGGGTAATTGATTAGATCAGGTGCAGTAGGATCCAAACTCAACTCTGCAGTGAGGTATTGAGAGTTAGTGACCACCAATCAGTGTTTAATTAAAACTCTTACATTACTCTGCTTAATTAACACCTACAGTTTTGAATTAAACTCATGCTGTGCTGAATTCATGCTCAGGGCACTGAATTAAAACTTACAGTGCTTGAAATTAGCTGAATTCACTCATATAGTGCGAATTTAAATTCTTACATTTTCAAATCATAGCATTAGAAGTTTGTATTTGAATGGAAAAATCTTTATTTGAATGTTGTTTTAAAGCATAAAATTCAGCATCACTTGTATAACCCTAAAAATCAATTTTAGATGTTAACAACATTCAAATTCAGATGGACCCAGATTTAAACTTCTACACGCCAAACAAAAGATATCTTAGCAAGTCAAGTCAAGTGTAGTAGTCAAGTGTAAAGTCTAGTATAAATGTCTAATATTTCTCTTTCTGAGAATGATGTTTATTGGAAGACGAACTTAAAATCTGACAAATTCTACTTGTTTAAAGTAACTTATTAATAAGAATGATCTTGCTTGTTTTAAGACAAATGCATTAACAGTTTAATATCCTGCTTAACCATTTGGTAGAGCACATTTAAGTCACTATATCTTCTTGAAGAAGGTGTTGAACTTAACACATTGTGATTGTGTCATCTCTACCAATTGGTAGAGGTATGTTAGGCTAGAAAACATCCTGCAGAAGTCAGAAATGCAATGTTTTCTTGTCTGAATGCAAAGCAGCAGTTTCATAGCTAAACCAAAAGGAATAAACTGGATCAAATGCTGAAAAACCATTAGTGCTGTTGCACCACCACACAGATGAGTGTGTTGTTTAAAAAGTGTACATAATTATCATGTTATTGCACAGCTTTTGCGTTTGTAGTTTATATTTTAATATTACCATAAAGTGCATATCATTGTATGTTAGTATAAATAAAATAACTGTGGGGTCTTAAAAAAACAAAAAAATATATTACAATTTGCCCTTCATTTATATTTTTCTATATATTTTTTCTAGATTTGATATTCCTTCTTAAGTCGTATCAATATAGTGAGAAACTGTGTAATTTTACACATTTAAGAAATATCATTTACAACATTCTCAAAATAAGACATATTGAATATTTAGATTTGATTGAAGATAATGTCTTACTAAGATATTTTTATTTGTGTAATGACGTGAATCTAACTCAGTACTAACAGAGTAACTAACAGGGCTTGTGTTTAACTCCTATACTGCTGAATTAAAACTACTGCAGTATTGACTTCATTCTCTCTACTGATAGCTTCCGGCTTAGGATTAAGACAGTGTTGAAATAGATCTACCCCAATGCTGAGTTTAACTTTAGTGTTGGATAAAGTCTCTCAATTTTCAACCAAATAAGTAGAATATGGTGAAAAAGTTCATTCATAATGTTCATAATTAACTCAAACTGGTAAACTGTCATATTTTATACTCATTACATGTAAAAAGTGACAAATTGAGCCTTTGTTTTTGTTTTAATGTTGACTTATAGATCATGAAAATCAGAATCTTGAGTTAGAATATTTTGAAGTGTAATGAATGAGGTCAGTTCACCTTTTTGAATCAAATTATGAACACGAACTTTTTCACCATTGCTGATGCACTACTAGACCAGGTTTAAGATTATTTCAGTTCATTTTTGTCATGCAATGGCATGAATGTAGTAGTGTTAATTAAAACTTAATTAATTAAGTTAATTAAAAAAGAATTAAAACTGCTGCAAGTACTGAACTCTACTGTTTAGAGATTAGCACATAGGGTTGAAACAGGTCTACCACAGGTCTGGGCCGAATCAGGTCGCTTAAATTTGCTATTTGCCTACAAAGTTGAAGTTAAAGCTGCTGCAGTGCTGAATTTTCTGCCATTGTGCTGAAGTTTGGAGTAATTACTGAATACTGGTTTCCTCAGCTTGTCACGTCCAGCTGTTTGCACAAAGCCCTGCATGAGCTGATCCAGGGCTTGTTATGCTGTGTGCAGACCAGACAGACAGACAGACAGAGTCGCGTCACTTTTTGAAGTCGCTGCGCTCGCGCGGTCCGGGGGGGGTCAAACCGTGACGAGCCCGATCTCACGAGGGTTAAAAAACGGAGAGAGAGAGAGAGAGAAAGGGAGAGAGAGAAAGAGAAAGACAGAGTGGGCTGTTTTCCCTCCAGCCGCGCCGTGCTCGTTTCTCCGGTGCTCGCTGCTCGTTACACGGTTTTCATCCCTCAGAGACACTTTTCTTTCATTTCCTTTCTTTCACTTCATGCGAGTATAGCACTGTCACGTTGTAGCAAGTTTATTCATCTTCTTTATCCGTACGCGTCTCTTTTTTCAAATTCAGAAATTCCACCTTAAATAGTGCAGCAGTTCCATTCGGGCGCCCGAGGCTTCTGAACGTAACCGCTGCAGATTTAAGGTGGACCTACGAGTTCCACTCAGCAGCTGACCGCGAGCCTCTCCAGCGATTTTCGTTCCATGTCTTTCAAATTTCGATCCTGCAGCTCGCGCGACGACCGTTGATCCCTGAACACGGCAGCGGTGGAGAAAAGCTCCTCAAACGTCCACAAAAAGGTAAAAAAAACCCATCTTATTACGTTCAAACGTACACTTTTGTCAATGGAGTTTGCATTTTTACAAACGCAGAGCAATAATTCAACTAAAACGGGCTGAAACTTAATCGCAACAAAGTGTTTAACGCAAGTTTGCCCTTTAACGTTTAAGGCAAACCATCAGGCAGGATTGAACTAACCTAACTTGCACTGTTAATCCAAACATAATATGTTTAATTATAGTATTTGTCACTGTTATTGTGCTCCTTTGAATGATTTTCAGGTGTGTAAAAGTTGTCTTGGTGTCAGTTGTGTGTACAAGTTAGAAAGTAACTTTCTTAGGCTAATATCAGTTAGCCTTCTCTGTCAGGATTGAACTAACCCAGTTTACTCTGTTAATGAAATGTGTGTTTTATTACAGTAATGCCCTTGTTATTGGTTATGTGCTCATTTGAGTTTTTTACAGGTGTGTAGAAGTTGTCAGGTAGGACTAAACATGGTTTTGTGTAAAAGTAAAATTTTTCAGCTATTTAAAGTTAGGCTCATCTGACAGGATACAGCTAGTTAATCCAAATATAACGTTTTATTGTTGTAAATGTTATTGTTGGTTATTATGTGCTCATTTGAATGATTTAATCACTTTAATCGCTACTGTAGGCCTACCTGTAACAGGTGTGACTAATGAACCTCTTCATTTAGGCTACCCATTAACTTGGCTTAAATTGGTTTTTAAATATGTTGTCCAAATATACACTTGTTTACGTTGGAGTTATTAATGGAGTTGGATTTAACTAACTTACACTTTGGTAATCCAAATATAATGTTGTTTATTGCAGAAATGTCCTTGTTATTGGTCATTATGTGTTCGTTTTGGGAGATTTACAGGTGTGTAGAAGTTGTCTTGGGGTCCGCGAGCATTAGTTTATTGTGCAAGTTAGCTTGTGTTGAATAAACACTGATGTACAAATGCAGTGCACTTAATTCTCTGTCCCAGGAGTGTCCCGTCCTGAACCTGGAGATCTACCATCCTGCAGAGTTTAGGTCCACCCATAATCTAACACACCTCATCCAGGTGATGAAGGCTTTCAGGAATACCAGACTCTGGTTTCTACTGACCAGACTCTACATTCTACTGGGTGATAGAGCTCCAGGACCAAGTCAACCCATGGCTCCATACAATGCATTAATCACAAGTGTAAGTTTACTTGTAACAGGTGTGGCTAATGAAACCAGCCTCGTCATATAGGCTCCCCATTGGCAGTGCCTTGCATTGGTTTCAAATTTACCTTTAGCCAATTAAACCAAAATATACATGTTCTCATGAACACACCTGTTGTTGTTGGGGTTGAATTAGTATTCATTAATATTATGTAGCAGGTACCTGGAATGGGTCTAGGACTGGGGTTAGGTTTGTAGGGATTATTTCATCATCAATGTTACACGGCAAATGTTTTTTGAAGGCGTGAATGTAGGCCTCTACATCTAATGAAACCAGACTTCATGTAGGTTCACCCTTGCCAAACGTTTTGTATTGGAAATATATTTGGATGATGCAAATATGTAATATGCAATATTCATTATAATACTGTGATATTTATACAGCATTATGTGCAACATTTTAATCCACCAATGTGCAATATCCCATGTATGTACATAATAGTCATGTACATTTATTTGTAGAGTTTTTTATAATTCACCGTCCCTTTGCTGCTGTAATGCTGTGAATTTACCCACTGTGGGACTATTAAAGGATTATCTTATTATTTTCACACTCAAGTTTAGTCACTCAGGACATCTGGCAAGGTGATTATTTAATTACAGCACACATTTTGTTCTAAATCTCACTTCACACCTTTTGTTTAAACAACTTTGAGCAAGTAACTTATTCCTGAGATGCAACAACATGGCAATTTGCTTCCATTTCTGAGCAGTAATGTTATTTGTGGATAACCCCAGTGTCAGTTTAGCATACACATGATGCTGGATTGTATGTACTACATGTTTTTTCTCTTTTTTTGTAAACATTTACATCTATAAAGGAATGAGTTGTAGCATACATTCTTACCTGTCCCACATCACCAATGTGCACTATTTCAAATTTCCATCATGTATGGATTTTCAGGCCTTCCCCCTGAATTTTTTACTCATTTTGTCAGTAATGTTTCTTGTATTGGGTATTCCTGGAAGAGCTGTCTCAAATCTCAACTCACAGCTGCCTGAGGAACTCAATAGCACTCTTAGAGGTGTTTTTAAATTGAGTTGATCTAAGATGGGCTTTATTGAAATCGGAGCACCTCGCACTTGTAACTGTGTTATTTTTCAGTAATGGGCGATCATGAGCTCTGTTCCTGTATTCCCGTATGCGTCTGATGTCCTTTCAGTGGGTTTTATTGCAGATGATCTTAACACTAGCTAAACTACCTGGCAGTAGGTCTAGGAACATGGTGCCAAACAACACAATTAGGAGATCAATAAGGTGATGAGGCAGCTAGTGAGAGAGCGAGATGGAGACGTTAAAAAAGGAAAAGGGGGCATCTGGAGGTAGAGAGGTACACAGAGAGGGGGATAGAGATATTGTAATTAAGGATAAATGGGGGCAGGGAGACACCGGAGAATGCCTCCTGCAGGTAATTTGTTTTTTATTGAATATATTTATCAACATTAAATGACTTTTTTATTTTGGGAAAATGAAAGAAACTTCAGCCTTGGCTGGTTATGTACATAAATCGCGTGATTCGACATAGCAGAGAGCAGCTGCTGAGCTCGCGAGGGCATTTTCTGAGCGCCGACTCCCTGATGGATTGCGACTGTGCTGCTCTCATCGGGATTGATTATCAATATGCATCATTTGTTTTCTTTATTACACCTTTCCTCATTTAGAAAGAAACCCAAGGAATTTAATAAGATCCGTCATGCAGTTATCCAGCTCTTTATTATATTGTGCCTTGTGCAATCGTTATTGTCAAAAAATCCTCCTTTATTACTAAATGTTTACACAGAGTCATTTGGGGTTCAGTTTACAGCCCCTTATGGAGGTACCACATTGAGAGCATTATAATATCTGTGTCGACACAATATGAGAAATATGTATTGCTTCTAACAGTGTGCAGTCATTGTGAAAGGCACATTTTTGCTAACAACATATACAAGTTGCACACTTGTTTATGGGTCAGTGCTGTGGATAATATAGCTACTTTACCACACATGTCCATGCATTCTAGAAAAAACTGAAGCCGAGTTACTGTTGTCTTCTGTGGCACTAGATTTTTGTAGCACTTAGTGACAGCCCATTTTAGTATTTTAAATATGGTTTAGGAGCTATAGAGCTTTACGTTATGATTATATTACATTAATTCATTAGTTCTTACATGCCCTGTCCTGGGCTTAGTTGAATAGTGCAATGCCCTGCCCTGCACCCAGTGAGGGGGTAGGGAACTAACCGTGACCCTGATAAGGATTAAGCGGGTTTGATAATGGATGGATGGATGGATGGATAGTTCTTACATAGATGGCAAAATCCAGTTTTTTGCTAGTGCCTTTGTATAGAAATGACTGTGTACTATAAATTGTACATTTCATGAAACCATAACAAAATGTGTTTTTTAAGTTTGATTTACATCTAACTTTAGAATTCTTCAAGTTTATGCCTAATCTGATTCACAGATTTATTTTGACTTTTGAATGAAAATTTTTATTTTCTTCCAAAATATTTAAATTTTTATTACAACCAAGTGGCAACCTAGCATAACAAATTGCTTGTGCATTATGAGAATCACACAGTTGTGCCAGACATGGTACATAAACTGCACTTAATAAGTAGCAGTGGTATGGCTACCTTTGTTTAATATCACATCGTTTGTGATTGGCAACTATTAAGATGCTTGGGCTTGTTCAGGCTTTTGCACTTAATTTTCCACACAGTTGTGGGTTGTGCAAACTATTTCAGTACATATACAAGCTTTAATAGTTATTAGAGTAGTTCAATTTTTGCTTAATTCTTTCTGAATAAAATTTCAGACAATTTGCTTTTCTATACTGCTTAACTGCTTAGATGTGGCATCAGTTTCACTTTTTATGTATTTGTCAAGGCATGCATGAAAAATACAGTGATTTTTAGTAGCCACATAGGTCTACTGTGGCTCTACCATGGTACCAGACTTGCATTTCTCATGCCGATAACTGTAGCTGTATTTACTGAATTATTAAGTCACCAATTTTAAGAGGTTCAATAAGTGAGACATAGTAATGTGAATCCTTCAGTCATGTTGGACTTTCAGGTAAAGTACTGAGGATTTAAAGCTCTATCAACCACACAGATGTAGCCTTTGGAAGCACCTCTGAAGTTTGTTTAATTGCAGCTGGATCTATAAGGCCCATTACAGAGCACTCAACGTTCTAGGGTTTGCCTGCTGAATCAGTAAGGCAATGTTATAAGACATGGAGAAAGCTTGTTGTCTTTAATACCTGACATTAAACTCCTTACAGACATTATAGAAGCTATTGGGAGATTGTGTATGATTAGTGCTGCATGGCTGTAAAGTACCAGATTAGTATTTAGTGTGGTTATTCAACTGTGTTCATACTTTGTATGCAGCTGAATAGCAGAGTTGTTAGGTCACTCAATTCAGATGTGGACAGCCGTGTTTGAGCCCCACTCAGTTTAGTACAGTGATGTTACTCTGGCTCTATCCGTGTGTAAGGTAGTTTCATCTGTACAGTTCATCTGTTCTTTGTACCTATAAAAATACATTTATTTGTGCAGTCTTTTAACCACAATATGCGTTATTCATAAGTGTCAAGTGGTCAAATATGGTTGTAAAATGAGTTCATAGACACTTCACAAGCCCTTTTTAACCATCAATTTCAACTGTTGTATCTCTACAATAAACCTCACATCTGGTGGGAGTGCATATAAATGTGAGTATAATAGTTCAGCTAAAGGCTAATGCTTGAAATAATTTACAGTTAAATGAAGAATATTATTTACATCAATTAAAATAGTAATGATCAGAAACATGCATTAGTGTTAGCTATAATACCAGTAATAAAAAAAACAAAAAAACAAAAAACAAAAAAATAATATTTTATGTTTACTATGCACACACCAATACATTAGTAAACTGTATAAATACAGATATATTCATTTAAGATCACAGTCTACCATCATAAAGCAAACTACTTTATTCTTTCAGGTTTAATTTCTAGTTTGTAATTTTAACACTATAATTTAGTTGAGTGAGGGGGGCGGTGTAGTGCTTGACCTCAAACTCTGTATATCAGCTCAATCATGGGATCGGAAGCCTATATGCTGATAATTGGTTCACTTTTGAACTGTGTTTATGTCATTCAAGACAGTCAAAGCCGTGGTTGTTTTTACAGAAATCTGATGAATACGGACAACAGTAGGTTGCTCTGATGTTAAATTTCATTATAAAATACTTTGCTGTCTGTAACATACTATAATGATTTTTACAAACATCCAAATGTATCTGTGGCATTAGACTGTAAGATCTGCCTGTCTCTGTATGCTTGAATTATGTTTTAATATCTCAGTATACTGTAATGTCCAGTCTAATCAGGATAGATTCTGATGTCTAGTGAATCTGCCAGGTGAGATTCACCCCAGTGACCCCAGAGCCCCAGGCCATTTCACAAACCCACCTGTCATCTCAAGTGCATCTGTCTGTGTGCAAGAAGCCAACAACTCATCTACTGTTCAACGAAAAACTCAATAATTTTGTATAAATGTCAAGAAACATTATATATTTTAATGAGTTATTGCAGTGTAATGTCTTGAATATAAATATGGGAAAATATGTAATGTGTTTTAATTCTAGATTTATAATAATAATAATAATAATAATAATAATAATAATAATCTTAGTTTGAGTTTTTGAAAATCTGTAGGTGAAACAGAGTACCTCTTTGCTTTAGTTTCTACACAGAAAACTCTTGAAATCTTGCATTTTTGGCTCAGATTTTCAGTAAACACTGCCTCAAAAAAAAAAAAAAAAGAAAAAAAAGGAAAAAGAAAAGAAAAAGAATATCAGAGACGAAAAGAGTATCAGGGCTAACCAGCTGCCGGCTGAATGTGTACAGAGAATCAGTGAACCAGATCTAACTGGACAGTAATGCAGAGCTGATGGACAGCGCCATGGTGCTGAAATGCCTTCAGAGCCATAGCAAAGCTAAAGCCTGACCACCACAATCAACAGGCATCACATTGCTCACAGCAATGCTTAATAGTTTACATGCCACACCACTGGCTCAGTAATCTTTATTATATACAGATCTTACACTGAAGAACTGCAAAATTTAATGCCATAACATTTTCAATTCCGAAATTTATGACAGTAACCGACGTCATTTTGCCCATGGTATTTTCAGTGTCTTAAAAAAATGAAAAGAAAAGTAGTTTTTTGTCAGCTACGTTCATGTTCCTTTAAGACGCTGCTCTCCGTAGGGCAGCCTGTTATCACGTGACTACAGGCTGCCCTACCAGTGTGGGCCCTACGGAGAATGGTCTGACTGCAGAGCCACAGATTTACGCCAGTGGCAGCGCATGCACGGTAAACACATGTAAACTGCGAATGTTAAAGGAGGTTTGCGATGGTTATATGTGTTGCAATGCATATTTCCATACAAGAAGGAAGATTGTTGCCGATATATGAGCGATGTGACACATGCTGCGACAAATATAATTACCCATTTTGCTCCATAGAGTATTATAAGCCAACATCAGCAAGTAAACTTAGGAGTCATCTCAAACTACATTTTAACCGGGCAGTCCAACATGAAGGTAAGACAGTTAACATAATAATAACAGTCTTTTGACACAACAATACAACATAGGTTGTACAATAAGTCGCACAATATCTAACATATAATAGTTATCTACAATGCTGAACATGTCATAGCTGTATACAATTATATAAATATCAGACTAATTATATAAATATCAGACTTTGTAAACTGCACGTATGATTAAGCCTCAAATTATTAAGCCTCAAATTACAACTTTTAAAACAGTATACTCAAGAAGGTTTATATACCTTGTTGTCATTTGAGGCTTAATCATATTTATATAATTATATACATTTATGTTAGATATTGTACAATTTATGTTGTACTGTTGTGTCAAAAGCCGGTTACTGTCATTACTAAGCCTTTCAGACACCTACAATTATTTTTTTGGCCCCACACTTTTTAGAATTTATTTTCTCATGTTTCAGGATGCACTATTCACCGATGTGGCTTAGGGTGCAGGGCACAACTCCATTACCACTGCATATACTGTCAGTCAATGGTGCTGCATAAAGAAGACTTTGAAAAACATTTGATTGTGTGTAAGACTAAACGATCAACCACAACACCTCTGTCAAAGCCATGTTCTACAAGTCCCAAGCTGTGCAAACCTAGTGCTGAGCCGTACCCACCCAGTGTAAAGCTGCATTAACCAGTGCAGATCTGTGCCCATCCAGTGTAAAGCCTAGTACCAAGCAGTTCCCACCCAGTGTAGAGCTGTGTCCACCCAGTGCCATGCCATGCCATGCCAGGGCAGAAGATGACCTGGAATTTATGCACTCAAAAGAAGAGTTTGTGTGAGATCTTATGTCCGGGAAAAATGTCCTATGGGCAAAGTTCTTATGAACAGATGCAACATCAGAAAGCATATTGACCATAAACATACAAACCAGGAGCTTTTTGATGTAAATTCTAAATACCACCTCAGGAGTGAGTGTATTGATGAGGTTAATGGTGTCTTTTCTGTCCAAGACATTTTCTTCATTTATTTATGCTTTAAAGTTAATTAAAGTGGTAATAAAAAGGGAATTGTACCATCAATATAACTGGCTGTGAAGTATTTATGTTGGCCTAACACATTCTTTATTTTTGGGGTATGTGTGTATTAGTATTATCGTCCATTTATCGTTATCGAGGTGAACTGCTCAATATATCGCAATATTGATTTTAGGCCATTTCGTCCCAGCCCTAATCTCACCTGTGTATGGCTGTGGCCCCACACTGCACTGTCAATGCACCAACCACTACATGTTCTTACACACTCTTCCTGTAACCAGCATTAAACATTGTGTTAATTGTCAAGTATAATAATGTGATTGACTTTAACAAGAGTCAGATTGTGATGTCTAGATGACGAGGTCAGATTATCTTTAAAAAAAAAAAAAAGGCACGGTGGGGTACTTCCATTCAGTAGTGGTGTATATCTACTAACAGATGTTGAAGAGGAACAAAACCACTACCAAATCTCTTAATTGAATCATTATGAAACAGAAAGAGTGGCATAGATGTAAATCTGCCATGAACAGGCCATCAGCAGAATAATGAGACACTAGTGAGGGAGGCCACAGACTCTTAAATGATTGGAGATTGGAGAGACTGCCCAGGCACTTCACCAGTTGCATAGGTATAGAAGAGTGTCAAGAAGAAAGCCACTGTTAAATAAATGTTGCATGACACCTCAGCTACTGTTTGTCAGAAGACATGTGGAAGACTTGCCTGGAAGAAGGTACTGTGTTCTGGTGAGGCAAAAATTGTAGCTTTAACAGTCCAACTGAACAAACTTGAACAATTTTGCAAAGAGAAATGAAAAACATTAGCATCCAAATGTGCAAAACTCATAGTTGAAACTGTTAATTGTATTTAAGTTTCCTGTTGAAGCTCCCAGGGAACCCGTCCATAGCATTTTACAGACTCAGAATATTAACTGTAAGTCAGGCAAAATATCTTTTTTTTTTTTCTTTTTAAATAAAAACTTTTTTTCAGTAAGGATTGTAATTATACAGTGCTGGTGGTAAATCATTTTCCTGATTTAATATCCTTGGTAATGAGGTGGCAGACAACATTACTCTCCATGGTTCAAGGGCCAAACAAGAGAACTGGAGATGACCCACTCCAACTTGATTTTTAATTTTCTTCTGTACAGAGGCTTCACGTTGAGAAGTTCACATGAGTTAAAATCACCAAAAATGGTAGTACATAGGTGGTTAACCTTGATGTTATAGATTGTGGAGGTTGTGAAATGAAAGATCAGGTGGACAAATGTTAAAGAGCCTCTGTTATTCCGTTCAGATCATGGATATGAACTGTAATTCAGTAGAGACCAAAAGCTGCTGCTCTGACATTTGTCTCCTGTGATGGAGGTCACTGTGCTTTAATATTTTCCCAATGAAGTGACTGGTGCGTATGTGTGTGTGATTGGAAAAGGGTATTTTGCTGTGTCTGTAATGGTTAGGTAGCATTGCATCATTGCAGTTGGTATCCAAG
This sequence comes from Crenuchus spilurus, assembly GCA_036984385.1. Taxonomy (NCBI): domain Eukaryota; kingdom Metazoa; phylum Chordata; class Actinopteri; order Characiformes; family Crenuchidae; genus Crenuchus; species Crenuchus spilurus. The sequence continues at coordinate 25,604 of BRDA01020055.1, forward strand.
TGGTCTTGGATGGTAAGAGGAACATAAGAATGTTTTCAGAACATTTTTTTTTCTGAAAGCATTGCATTTCACTTTAATATTATGCAATAAGATGTGAAAGTGCTGTGTTGTGAATATCTTGTGAATTAATTACACACATGCATAATGAGGATCACTCTCTTTCGCTGGTTAATGTAATTAAATTTGAACATTAGGTTAATTAAAAGTTGGAAAAGCATGTTAATTGTTCTGTATTTACTTTTCTGCATTTGAATCGCCTCTCCAGTGTCGCACTACAGTTTCTTTTGTATTAGCAGTAAAAATTTGAAAGGACCAGCAAACGTCTTGTTTTGTGTTTGTGACAGGCATGCCTGCAAACAAAAATCAATACTGCAATGTAGTACTCATCCCTGAATCTTCCCAGCATTCCTGATGGTAGATTGTCTGCCGTTTTTGTTTCTGCCTTCTGTCTAGGGGAGAAAAACCATTCACATACACATTTACGTGATTCTTTGTAGCTGAGAAAAGATGACAAATTGATTGATGTCTGAATTGATGATTTTTTTCCACTGCCCTCTTCACTTACAATTAATGGCATCAAAGAGAGCGAAGGCTTGAGTGTGAAAGAACGACATTGGAACACTGAACTAGGAATTTAATGAATAGACCAGCAGAAACCGAAAGACACAAAAGCCAACGGAGCTGAAAAGTAAAATGTGTCTGGTGTTGTTTAAGAGCACATACCTCTGTGTGGTATTTTTGAGCACATTCTTTCTATTAGCTGTCATATTTAGGAACTTTTCATCATTGCTTAGGGCGTCCTTGGGACAGGCAATAACAGCAGGGCTTCTGCTCTCCTGAATGGCATCGCGCATTTTGTTCAGGCAGACTCAAAGGGCTGTCAGGCTGACTGCATTGGCATTAGGAAGTTAGCTAGTAGATAAGAATGAATAGGTAATACTTATATTGGCTCCTGTTCATTTGGGTTTGCTATTTCTTAGTATTTCACGCCAAGATGTTTTGGAGCGGAATAAATTGATGTCAAAGCCTCAACAGAAGATTTTCTGGAGTCTGGAAATCGGTGGAGTCGATTACCCAGCAAAGTGGTAGTTTTTCATTTATTTCAAAACAAATTTCCAGTGATAGTGATGAAAAATGTGAGCATTTAATTGTCTAAATTGTGATTATACAAAATTCTGAATGAATACATTTATTTCAAAACAAAAGACTACAAAGTGTCTTTATGCAAAATAGTGATCATATACATCACAACTGAGCTATAAGCAATGCAGAAATACAAAGGATTGATCTACATGTCTATGTATTCTAATTCTCATTTGTGGGTTTACATTAGACGGCAAATGCAAATTACATAGATGAATTTGACAATTTTTGGATTATTGAAATGTTTAACCCTTTAATTATGCAAATACTCTGCATTTAAAAGATCAGAAATATTTGTGTTGGTAAAGTTTGGTGATGTATTCACACCATGCAACTTCCTCAGCAGCAATTTATTACCTATTCCAGAGAGACACAGGAGTTTGTGGGAGTGAAAATTGCCCTTGCTTTGGGTGATAATTTGTTGCAAGCCTTTCCATTTGACATCAGCGGTCTATATGTAGTCACTGTTGGATGTGTGTGTACCACTCACTTGTCCCTTGACCCAGGGTGCCTTTGCAGGGTGATGTCTCACCCCTACCTCTCACAATGACTTTCTCAGCGAGGTGAAAACCAGCTGTCTGTCACCATCTGCCTCGTCTACAGCCTCAGCTCCTCTCTGGAGCCCAGCTGTATGCCAAGCCACATTCAGCTTGCTTCTTGGCACCTTTTAATGGGAAGACGCACACATACACAAACACACGCATGCATGGACTGTACAATAGTCTTCCTTCCTTCCTTGCTGCAGGCGTGAGCTGTAAATGTTTTGAATTGCTGTATGAAGAGATTTTGATTGTTTTAAAACTGTAGTGGCTGAAAACTAGAAGTAGGAGCAGTTGTCAAATTGGATTGGACCCTGTGACAGAAGTGGTACTAAACAATGCACTCTCACAAATCTTTGGAAAGCATTTCATATTGTTATGAATGAAGTGATCACAAATATAATGGAGGTTTTAATATTAGGTCTAATGTAATTGTGCAGCCGGAAATTGTGCTGTCAGGCATCTGCATCAACATTATTGAGGTCAACAATATGTTTTAAATTGTGGAGCTAAAAACTATATACTATGGCATCATGTATATACATACACATTGCAAGAAATATATCAACTTTTTCTGAATGACATGATAACATCTGAATATTTGATAAGTGAAATTTCAAATGAAAAACTGTTTAAAGGTTTGAAAATCCCCTCTGTTGTGCTAGAGGCATATCCATCAGACTAGAACCGCAATTAAGCTTAGTGTGAAAACTGAATCTGTTTATAAACTTTTACTAACTGGGTGAAGTGGATTATGTGTCATATCTGAGCTCTCACTTCAGTATATTTGTGTATTATTGCTTGTGCAGATATTGTTTTAAATAAGCCATACTTGGTGTATGTTTGGATCACCAAGGCATAGATATGTAAAGAGTTAATTCTTTAAGACGACAGTTTTGTTGCCTTGTTGCATTGTCATTGGAGATGTATTCTTTATCATATTCTTCACTTCATGTCAGTACCTTGTAAATGTTGCGAAAGTTCACACTAATCGTGATTTTGCAGTGTGATCAGGTTCTTGTGACAATCCTTTATTTGACGTGTCGTTCATATGATTTATAGACTCATAAACATACTTTTAGCATATCAAAGTTAATTGCTGTGCCAAATCAAGAACATGGATTAAAGGTTATTACATTTAATAACTATAAATAATTTATCATGTAAGAAAAAAATGTGAATAAGCTTCAGGGAAAAACAATGAAATATTTATTTAAAATATAAATATAGCAAACATTCGGGAAAACATTCTAGTCATCACAAAAATAACTGCAAGTACATGCTTAGTGTCCACATCTTTTTAAAAAATTTAAATAGTATAAATTAAAATAAAGTTAGATGTGTTTTTGAAATTCATGGAAGCATCAGGACCCACACCTGAATGTACCTCTTTTAGAGTTTATTGGGAAATGCATAAATACATCACATTTTCAAACTTTGCCATTGACCTTGAAAACGATCTACCATGAATTTTTAAACACATTTGCTAATTACCTTCTAGTCTTACAGGAGTCTGCATATGATAAATTAATAAATCTAAATGTAATAGTATCCAAGTATAGTAGTACATTTGTTTTTCTGCATGCAGGTGTCTGGTTAGGAAACACATATATGTAGGTGCCAAGGAGGCTGTACCGGCATCTTGTCTGATCAAGGTGAAGCTGTTCATTCTTTAAAGCTGTGGGGCAAGGATCGAGAGACTGGTGGCAACTCTGACCTGCTCTAATAGTGTCCTCTCGTCTTTAATTTGCTCTCTCTCCTCCCAGGCACCCAGCGGCCTGTAATTACAGGAGATGCTTCCCAGCAGAGATGCAGGACAGTGGACCTCCAGCAAGGCAATGTTGACTGTGCCTGGGTTAAGGGAGAACCTTGGCCCTCACACAGTTGGGTGAAAACAGACTGTCAAAATGTCAACCCTATTTCAAATGTCAGCTTGCAACCATCGTGGGCTATTTGAGTCGTAGATCAGTGCTGATGTTATATTAGTCATGCCAGATGGAGAGTTAAAAAAGCACATCGTGATACATGGAATAACTCAAGCTGGGACAGCTTTGATGTTGAAGACAAAAAGACCACATCTATGCCAATAATCATTATTATACTGAACTAACAAAAAGCCATTAGTCATCATCACATATTTGCATTGGCGTGATAATTCCAATTGGCCTGAGTGATACCCTACAGCATTTTTTCCAAAGCATCATCCATTATCAACGTGGATCCTCATTGCCCTCTGTCTGTTCACTAATCAAGAGTCTGCCTCATTTATATTAGCAGTTCAGCCCTGTGCTGATGAAGCCTCCGGCAGGCTCAGAAGCGCATCCCCACTTCACTCTCGCCTTCATTTCCACCTCCTCTTCACTTTCCATTGTTTATGCTGAATAATTGTTAAAGTTGACCTGAGAGAAATGTGGCAATATAAAACCTGGAGAATCACGATTTTGGTGTGTATTTAATGAAAATGAAACCCAATACAATGAAGAAAAGAAGAATTCTGTGTGTAACAGTGGCCCATTGTTACATATATGTGATTTCCCTCAGAGGGCTGAGCCTCTTGACGCGATGCTATATTTCTAATTTGGACGTGAGTAATTACTGCTGGACTTGCCTAGCTAATAGTGACCTACAAAATGAGGGAAATGGGAGCAGTGCAAATGAAGTGGCTATCTAACTGAGCCCTCAATTATGCCCTCCCAAAATAGATCACTATGTACAGTAGGCTCTCCTCTATGTTCTTTGTCACAACAGATCTGCTGGTGAATGAATGCATCTGTTTTGTAAGCATAAGCACAGAGAAGAGAGAAGTGTTGTTGCCACGAAAATCCTATGCCGCTGTAAAAAGCCAGAATTTGTTTGCTTTTGGCTTTGTCAGGGCTGCTACAAGCTGTTTGCTGCCTGTTTACTCATGGTATAATATTCCCAAATTAAAACTACCTGATTTTAAGTTTTACCATGTCATCATATGAATGACAGATTGCATAATTTGGCGGGCTAAAAATGTGCACATGTTTTTCGCTCTGAAAAATGTCTTTGCTTATTTAAGCTCCTCTCACAAATATACAAAATATATTTAGATTGAAGCTATATACATTTGAAACATAGACCCTTTAAGGTTTTTGGGGTATGTTTAGTAGTGTTTCTACAATAAAATCTCGAAGAGGTTAAATAAATAAATACATTTGTTGGTGGGAATGGTGACTTCAGAGGGTTAAATGTTACTTATAGTGGAGCTTGAATGTTGTGAACCCTTTAGAATGTTCTGCATAAATTTGACCAAAAACGTCCTCTGATTGTCACACAAGTCATGAAAGTAGAAAACAGACAAATGACAAAAACATTAGACTAGTCATTTTTACTGAGGAAAATTATCAAAATTTACATGTGTGAGTGGCAAAACTATGTAAACTTTTAGGAACGACTAGCAGATCATTTGAAAGTATAATTGGAGTCAGGTGTTGTCAATCAGCAGGGTGACAATCAGGTGTGAGTTGGTGCCCTGTTTTATTTAAAGAACAGAAATCTAGCAAAGTATGATCTTCACAATATGTTTGTGGAAGTGCATCATGGCATGAACAAATAAGATTTCTCAGGAACTCAGAAGAAGAATTGTTGATGCTCATGAGGATGGAAAAGGTTAAAAACATCTCTGAAGAGTTTGGACAGTTCAATCCACAGTCAGACAGATTGTGTACAAAATGAAAGGTTTCCAACAGAAATTTAACACCATCATTACCCTACCTAGAAGCAGTCAGTCAACAAAGATCCCACCAAGAGCAAAGTGTGTAATGGTAAGTGAGGTCACAAAGGAACCCAAGGTAACCTCTAACCTAATAAAAGGCCTTACTCACATTGTCTAAGGTTAATGTTCATGCATCCATCATGAGGAGAACACTGAACAACAATGTTGTGCATGTCAGGATTGCTAGGAGAAAGCTGCTGTTCTCCAAAAAGAACATTGCTGGTCATCTACATTTTGCTAAAGGTCACACGTAATAAGCAGTAATGCTATTGGAAAATTGGAATTTGTGGGCAGATGAGACCAAAATAAATCTTTTTGGTTTAAATAAAAAGCACTATGCTTGGAGAAAGGAAAACAGTAAGCACACAAGTTGCTCTACCAAAGAATGGTTAATGAATAAATAAAACGTCAAATAAAAAATGTTGTGGAAGGACCTGAAGCAAGCAGTTCATGGGAGGAAACCCAACAACTGAACTGATATGCAGTAACGTTTAGGTGCAGTTATTGCTGCACAAGGGGGACACACCAGAAACTGAAACCAAAGGTTCACATACTTTTGCCACTTTTAGTCCTGTATTATTGGATCATTTTCCTCAATAAATACATGATAAAGTCTTAATATTTTTGTCTCATTCGTTTGATTTACCGGTAGTTATTTTTGTCTACTTTTAGGACTGTGATAATCTGATGTTTTGAGTGAAAATGAGGCAGAAATATAGAAGGGTTCACAAACTTTCAAGCCCTACTGTGTATTGTAAATGTATGTAAAATGTAATGTAAAATATGATAGTGATAAATTATATTAATAGATAACTTTAATATACAGGTAGTAAGTTTATATTGTGGTTGTACAAGTTGTGGGTTTAGGCTGTACATGAACATTCAGGCTATTTTTGAAATGTGTGTTTTATATGAGCTGGGTCACTGACTACAGCACACTCCAACCAGAGGGTACCAGTAAGGCACTTGACTTCCACTTCAGTTGAAAGAATTTAATGATTTTGATATTTTGGTTTGATTGTTGAGCACTTTAGCACTTTAGACTCTAGTCCTTACTTCAAAATGTGCTAAGATTTCAAATGCGCAAACCGGCCTCTTTTACTAAATAACTGCTGGCAGTACCTATAGTACATAGGAATATTGTGTTTGTTCATAAAATTTACAAAAGTAAAGCAAGTGGATTATGCAATACTATATATTGGCTATATTTTAAAAATACATGTGGAAAATTAGACATGTAATTGTTTTGTCATCAGATTTCTTAGTGGAGAACAGAATTGGGCTTTATCAGAAATGTAAAATTTGTTTGATTTGCTTAATTATATATAAGGAACTTTTGATAGTTTGACTTTTGAGAAAAACTCCCAGCCTCTGTACACCATCAACCTGTAATATACTGTGCATATTACATACAGCAGTACAGTGCTTTAAATGATTGACAAGAGTGTCTTTGATGAATAGTTTTTAAATCTGTACGTAATTTAATTTGTTCTAAATTTCCACAACTCTGAGAGCAGTCGTCTATTCTTTGGTATCGGCTTACATGATCCTCCCGCCCCATCCCTGCCTCTAACCATGTTAGGTTCCAAACTAAAGTGGTCATTAGTTTTTTTTTTCTACTCCCCAGCTCAGGCGAGTGATGTTGGTTGGTAAAATGCTAATGCTTTCGTCCATTTCTGTATTACTTTTCAGCTGGACGATGATGCATCAAAACATAAAGCATTTTGAGGCTCATTAAGGGAGCATTATGTGATGAGGGCTAACAGAGCGGTCATGGTGAGGCCCTGGTGATGAATGCGAAAGCAATGCGGTGAATAAAGCCGCTTAGAGCCAAGCTTTGCGGTAAAACTCACGGAACTCTGACGGCAGCAGGAGGAGGGGAAGGAGGGCTGAATCACTGGTGCTGCCCCATCACAGCATCATTACATTGTAGTGTGAGCCTGTGACCGTAACACTATCCAAGCTCTCTCCAGTCCTGAGTGTGGGCGTGTGATGGCTTCACAATTACGCTCTTGGGACATGAAGGGATAGTGCACAAAAACAACAAAATGTGACTTTTTGTCTTGGAATGTTTATTTGCAAAAAAAAATCTTAAAGGAATGCTTCTTATTTCAAAATTTTTCCTCTTACCCCAGATGTAGTTGATCTGCAAAGAAAGTGTTCAAATTTTGCTTCATTATTTTGTAACAGGAACTGTGATGCTTACGATGCTATCAAAACACTTCAATACAGTATTTGTCTGTAGTGACCCAATGATTTCCATCAACATATATCACAAAACACTTCTTTTTGTTAACATGCCTCCCACCGGTAGGATAAAAACTTATTTTCCACCATAATTTACATATAAATTCTTTAAAAATCCTACAATGTGATTTCCTGGATTTTTTTTTTTTCTCATTTGTCTCTCATAGTTGAAGTGTACCTATGATGAAAATCACAGACCTCTCTCATCTTTCTAAATAGGAGAACTTGCACAATCAGTGGCTGACCAAATACTTTTTACCCCACCGTATATATATATATATATACAAAATGTATTTTTAGACATTTATGAGATAAGCAGAGACATGTTTTTCAGAGTGATTCAGACAGTTACGCATTTTTTCTCACCAAGTGACATGGTAATTTCGGACATTCCATTGGTGGATTACAAGCTGTTGAATGTGTGGAATGTGCAAACATCAAACAAATAGTGTTCACACCTATCTCATAAATATTAAATATAGGAACCACTGAATGAGTGAAACACATATCCACTCACATTTGTTAAGCTTTAGAAATAACACTACATACAGTTTCTAAAAACTGTAATGACATCTGTGAAGTAGACACCTATGTTGATTCAGTTCTGAGCTCAAATGTTTTGGCTAGAAATATTTAGAGTGTTTTTTCACAATATATTATCATCTGAAAATAGGTTTTTGGAAAGTCTAAGTTTAGACTAGATTTAGATTTAATCAAGATATAGATTTATGACCCTCTTACTGTTTGTTGCTGAGTTTGTGCTGAATAAAAGCCTGTGTAACGCTTTGGGGAAAAAAATAATTTTAGATCGGTGTAATTTGTAAATAAAAATTAAAAGTGAAGGCATGTCAGACTTCATCAGAGGGTCTGAAAACCCTCAGACTCCAGAGGGTTAAGAGTAGCTAACATTTTTTGTAAAGCATTGGGAAACTATTCTGAAACTGATAACTAAAGCACTAGTCACTACCACAAATACTTTCAAAAGTCTAAAAAACAAACTAGAAATTAAAAGATCTCTCTGTACAAACAAAAATGCATTTTTAAATTTGAAGGAAAGACTTGTTGTCTTGCATTCTATGGAAAGTCAAGATACTGTATAGAAGCTAAATATTCAGATTGAGAGTTAACCTGATGTGCTTACCTCCTACTGAAGTGTACCACTGTTTCTTTTTGGCTTTGATTTGTGCTTTGGCCTTCCTCTTCATGGTTGTGGTTTACTTAATACATTGTTGTGTTTCTGTGGTAAATCCATTTTAAATGTAAGCCCCCTCTCCCTCCCTTGGGGACAACTGTAGTTTTTAAAACTCAATCATGTTATAATCAGACATCCATCTTAAATGACTGATTTCAAACTGAGTGGATGCCAAAAACATGATCTTGTTGAGTGACGTAGTTTGTTTTGGCTTAAGAATTCTGTGAACTTCACCGTCAGTGCAAAAATGCATAATTATTTCTGTCTATACTTGTTAGTTTACCTCAAGAAGGCAGCTTGGGTGTGTGTTCACCCCTTAATCTTATTTTATTTTCACATCTCAGTTCAAGTCCTTAGGTGAGTCACCATCATTATAAAAAACCCAGTCTTCTGCCAATATGACATCTTTCTCAATGTTGTTGTGCCAATAGTCTGCTACTTTTTCAGCTTTTTAGGGACACCATGTGTTGTACTCACCAATATGTTTTCTCTGCCTGACTTTACATGTATTAATTTCCAAAGTGATACAACCTTAGTGGCTGATGCTAGTATGTTCACACAGGAGAGATCTGAGCAAGCTTTTTTTGGATGAATATGTGTCTGTTCACTTGCCTCCTTGGAAGATTAGATTAGAATTGAAGCTCAGGAGTACAATATTTTGTTTACTGGCAAGTATTGCTCCAAATCTGGCCAATATGGCTCCTGTCCCCATGCTTTTGGAAAAAACATGTGTCCCCTGATTCAGTTTAAGAGCTTGTTTGTCAGCCTCTTTCTCTTGCAGGGGAAGCACTAGTCCCCATTAGTGTCCCCTGTGTCAGTCTTGTGTTAAAGAGCACACTGTGTTTGGGGAGTCCATCGTGAAGTAAGACTCCCTTGAAATCCCTCTCCCTCGCTTGCTTTATGGCCTTTCATAAAAATGTCATCTGTGGTGTCAGTGTAGGGCCGTCCTCTGTGCCCCTTTCTCTTCAATTTGCGACAGCTTACAGCGTTTGTATCTAAAGTGATTCCATGGATCCATCAAGGCCACTCCACCTAACTGCTGCTGTACGCAAGGGTCCTCTGTTTGATGTCTTTGATTGGTGTGTTCAAAAAGATTTAAACCTCCAGAATTCCCAGCTTGTCCAGAAGGGCACATTATGGCTTTGATATTTATGGCAGTTCACAAAAGTGCAATGAATTGGACTGAGATGAGGATAAAGGATGTGAAGTTCAGTCCCCTTTTTAATCATTTCCTTCACAACGTCCCATCATTTTTCAATTGAAATTTAATTTGAATCGAAGACCACTGGTGAAATCAATCATACGTGGGGTCAAAATATTGATCTACAAGATTGCCTATGTTTTATTAAAGAGAGGAAGCATCTCTTGTTTTTATTTATTTATTTTTGGTTGTGGCACAGTAATGCAGCGGTTTGTGATATAGGAATTCTGTGACTCTAAAATCTGTTATTGTTCTGCAGGACAGGTATTTGTGCCTGGAATCGATAATCAATTCTTTGCTTGCATTAAGTGCTATTACGTGCTGTGTAAGCCTTTTAGTTCACTCTTATATCATTGCAATCCTAATAAGTCCTTGTATTGCCAGAATCATTTAGGAAAGCAACTTCACTTAAGTCTTAAGTTTTTCTAGAGTCTGATAAGCACCCAGTTTTTTTTTTTTTTAAGAATTAAGAAAGGTTACTGTGTCCTCTGTTCTAATGTGCAAATTTGAGTTTACACAGATCTTTTAAACAGATGACTTCCCTTAGGCCATCTGAATTGCCTTCATTAATCTATTTGTGTACCTTCAACTAATTTGCAGAGGATACAAACATAGGCCTAAATTAGATGTCCTGAAGCAGTCAGTCTGTACTCTGTTGAAGTATCAGGAAAAGAAGAAACAGTCCTTAATTATAGATGTAAAATTTTTGTTGGCAGACTTTATATTACATTTTATATGGCATATTTTGTTGCTTTTGGAACCTACTCTTGGTTTTTCAGTATAATAAAAAAATAATACTATATAGATTTCTGTGTTATAAATACTTAATTTACAGTTAGGTCAAAGCACTGGCAATATTTTTATTTTTTATAGATTCCATCGAAGGGTGTATAATGTTTTATTCTCCTTTTTCCCCATTAGCTGTTGAAAAATCATCAGGCTTGCAACTTGTACAAGTATACTTGTAATAGAATGGTGAAATACTGACACTTAGCGATATGTAGATGGTGTTTTTGCCCTATTCAGACCTCCATCTAATTGGTTGCCCTTGTCATGGTGGCACTGTGCCATTAGTCATGTATTCCCTACACTGATGCAAAGCCTAACAGTAAGATTTACAACTGGTGTAAGGCTCTCTGCTGTGACAATGCATCCTGCCACAGTGATTACAAAGTGGAACTGAAGTAATTTTGTAAAAGAACTGACGTCCGACCATGAACTTGTCGCTGATTGGATCTCTCCGACATTGTAAGGTGCTGCTGACAGAGCGAATACCAAAACATTCACAGTGAGTAAAAAAGCAATGCTGCACGGACACTAATGTGCATCCGTCACAGGTCATGTTATGGTGCAAGCATTCAGTTGTTGTTAAAAGCATTCAGCTTTTCACACTCTTCTCCTCCGTGCTCTGCTCAGTGTAATGAATATGAATGAAATACCGATTACTAGTTGTGATCTTTGTCCCAAAAAATGTCTTCTGGTATACACTAATGACCACAAGATGTAATACTGGTGGTGGCTAGAAAAGCTGAATTGATTTGTTGAGACCTAGAGTAACACTGTGTGGCCTGAGTCTGTGTCTTTATCTGATGAGGATCAGATTGATCGTATCCCAGCGTGGTTGTACTGGGCTGTGATGGACAGCCAGATCAATAGAGAGACATCATAACCTGTGCCTGGTGGCACCTGCTTGTGCCCTTTTTGTTTGTGCCAGTTTTGGCAGAAATGACATCATTATTCACAGATTTTATCATGTGCATGTAAACTGAACAGCAATAGAGGTTCACACTGGATACAATAATTAATTTAACACGTAATTAAAGGTAAGTTTAATTTTACTTAAGCATGTCACTTAAGGCGAATACGCTATGTGTAAAAAACATCTGTTGACTTTCTCAATGGCACATTTGCAAAGGGTAATTGGTGCAACCTTATTCATTTTTAGATATATTTGACCTGTAAGTTGAAATGTTAAAATAAAGCAACAGACACTGATTGTTGCTATTTTGATTGCACAGTAGAGATGGGCGATATGGACTAAAAAATGTATCACGATAATTTATAGGTTTTATCATGGTAACGATAAGTGACAAAAAATTATATATATATATATATATATATATATATATATATATATATATATATATATATATATATATATATATATATGTCTAATCTTTTGTTTTATAAATCTATCACTACATTCTGTTGAGAGCCCTAAAATAATACTAGAAACCACTAAATTACAATAATTAAGTTCAACTAGTACACCTGTGTTGCAAAACTGTAGTGACACCTATTAAACAAGTCTGAAATATGAGAACAAATTTGACATTTATTTAAATGCTTTACACTTTCAAAAATAACTTCGCTTATAAAAATTACAAAATAGTACAACTGTAAACACATGATAAAAAACAATTTCAATAAATTCCAATGCACATGTAAAACTGAAATCCCTTTTTGTGCAAGAATGCAGAAATAAGGCTGTCAAGAACATCTGTATGTGCTTTACACCTTCAAAAATAACTTGGCTTAAAGTAGTACAACTGTAAACACCACCTGATAAAAAAATTATTTCAATAAATTCCAATGAACATGTAAAACTGAAATCTTTTTTTGTACAATAATGCAGAAATAAGGCTGGCAGGAAAATCTGTATGTGCTTTACACCTTTAGATTTTTGATCAAAAAGACCAGCATATTAACTGTGGCTGGTTTCAGAAGAGTAACCGTTTGCAGTCAGTCTCAGTGTCTCTCTCTCTCTCTCTGTCTCTCTCTCTGTCTCTGTCTCTCTCGCTCTCTCTCTCTCTCTCTCACTCACACACACACACACACACACACACACACACACACACACACACACACACACACACACACACACACACACGCTCTTTCTCTCTCACCCAATCACACACACACAGTTAATCTGGTTGATTTGAGCATCAGGGACGGTACTAGGGCGGGGTTATGGAGCTATAACCCTCCTTCTGTCTCTGTCAACAGGATTGCTCGTGCAACCTCACACACAACGGACGACAAACTAAGCTCAACTCGCGCACGCGAACGCTCCGCCCCCTCCATGAGGACTGCGGGTGGACATGTTTATGTGGCAGGTGGGAGCGGGACCAATTATGATGATTTATACCTCTAACGGGAATTTATCGTTTTTATCGCGAGATGACAAATAATTACCGTGGGGAGTTTCTTTGACGGTATAATGCACACAATAACATATCGCCAATCCCTATTGCACAGCCTGCCTCCTTGAGCCTCAGGGGAAAATACAGAATGGTTCAGAAAGCTGCAGGGTTACTGAACAGGTGTGCAAGCTGACCCTTACCTTGGCCTCTTCTTTTATGTTCAAAATTTTCTAAATTACTCACCAAACTGAGAGTTATGCAAATGGTGTGTAAGAGTTTTAAGAAATAATGACTAAGATTAAAAAATAAGATTGTTTATTATTTATTTAGTATTCATAAGTATCCAGCCATAAGCAGTCAAAGCACTTAGTCTATATATATATATATATATATATATATATATATATATATATATATATATATATATATATATATATATATATATTGACATCCACAAAAGTTTTCTATAGTTCTCTATTTTAACTGGTCATTTAGCGTCCAGTAAATGATAAATAAAAAAATAAGGAGAAATTTGATAATTTAGGAATACATTTTAGAACTGTAATGGTCTTTTCCCCGAGTAGTGGACTAGTGAAGTAGTGCTCTTAAAAGACCCAACATAGGATTGTATGCCATTATGAAAATTTAATAGTCATATCCTGTGACACAGTATGAGTTGTGTTAATTGAAATTTTCTGTTGCAGCCTCAGCACCCTTATTAATTACAGGTACAAAAAATTTACCATATTACTTCAGATGAGTGGAATTCTGCAGCTGAGGTGTGTGTGTGTGTCTGTGTGCCTTTACGATAACACAATATAAAATGTTTTTGTTAACATTTTATTTTATATTGTTGATATTGAGCATGAATAAACGTAACTTGCTCTACTTAAATTAACTATTTTTAAAACTATTTCTAGAATCAGAAAGCAGTGTGAAATAGGGTTAACAAATATGCTCTATTGATTGAAATAATATTTTAATTATTGTACTTCATAATTGATTAATCTAAATGGTTAAAGTTCCCTTCAAAAAATCTAATTAACTATTTAAGTTTATTTTATTCTGGCAACAACAAATATGTATGTCCCTGCAAAATGCAGCATTAAAGAAAATATAAGACATTATTATATTCCTGTTTTTACTTGTGCTTATATTGAACTCACTGAAATAAAATAGACATGGTACATGTCCAGTTCCCATGAACACAAAGTCATCATAGAATAAGCCCAGATTTACACATGGTGTGGGTTTAAAATGAGTATATTTTGCAGCTATAGTGAAGCAAGATTTAAGAAAAGCTCTTTTTACAAATGGTAATTCAGTAAGCATGAATAGACACAATGTATGGTCTTGCATTTTCTACCGGTCCATCATCCAGACTAGTGTGTTATATGTTCAGATGGTTGTGCAGAGCTCTAGTGCTGCTGTGGTGTATCCTCAAAACTGTATAAAATATAGAAAAAAACATTTCTCTAAAATCCTTCCTAATTTTGACCCCTGGGTCTTTGGAAAGTTTTACAGACCTCTTTAGCATGATGACTGGAGTGGAGCCAAAAAACAACTAATTCATGTGTGCAGTAATGTGTTATTGAGTGGAAAAAATAAATTATTTGTAGGTAGAACAATTCCTAAAAGTAATAAACAATGCATCAGTTAACAGTACTGATACTAGTGCATTTTTACAGCAGCCTTAGTGTGAAATTAGAAAATGTTGACGTTTGGGTAACACGTTCTATGAAGCCTGTGTTTATAAGCCATTATAAATGTTATAACTTTTTATAACTTATTACAAGTATAACAATATTATGACCATTCAAATTGTCACAGATTTCTTCAAGTAAAGTGATTGATTTTGAATGTTCATAATGTTTTTATAATTGTAACAAGGCTTTTATAATTATGCAGATCATTATATTATAAAGAATTATGACATTAATGTTATAACTTGTTTATAAGTCATCAAATCCTTAGTTATAATGTATAATTAGAGCCTTGTGAGGAATAGTTTATAAGTATGCTTACAAAGCATTATTACTAAGTTATAAAGAGTTATAATCTCATTTATAATAGCTTATAAATATAGGCTTCATAGAAAATTTTACCAATTTTTTTATATTGTACATGTTGCATTTTGCAAGATAGCTCACTTTTGAAAAAGACTTCAGTTATCCAGCCCAGGAAAAGTTTATTTCAGAAGAGCACCAGCCTGTTTTTTGTTTTGTCATTGCTTGAAATTATTAATGTAAATTCATATAAACATCTTTTTACTGAGATTTGATTGCACATTCATCACTGTTTCCAGTGTAAATTCATCATACTACCCGCTGCTGTTGAAACAGATCCGAGACCTGTCAGAGTGAACCACAAGACCCTTGTCTTTGGACATGGTGTAGATGGATATGTGATGGCTACTATTGGAGGAGACTGACAGGCCTGAGGACACCTGAAAGACAGAGCTCTGGGTTTGCTGGAGTACAACTTCTGAGTTTTTTTTTTTTTTTTTTTTTTTTTTTTTTTTTTTACTTCTCCTCTCTTAGACTCTTAGTGATTTGGAAGCTACTGAAAAGCTGGAAGGGGAATGTTGAGATACACATCAACAGAGCCTGGATTGGGAAGAGAATGGGCTTATAGATAAAACATCAATTCTAGTCCATAGAAGAATAGAACACAGCATCTCAGTGGAAAGATTGCCTGAGCTTGCATAAGGCTGTAAAATTTACTAGAATATCCATTGCTGCTCAGAAAGGTCAAATGTACTGAGAGCTGAGACGGTCAGGTCCCAAATATTTTATGTCTCAAATCTTGAGATCCAATGCTGAGAAATAAGTTTTTGTTTGTATAACATGTTTACTCTTTTTTTTGCTTAAGTGGTGATTTTTAGTTTTAATATTCTTAGGGGTGCACTCAGCATGAATTTTAACAGCCAGTTCAACTTTACAACCAAACTGACTGACTGAATTTACAACATTTTTACTTTATATTGTGAATTTTTATCACACACTACCATATTTCCAATATGTTCTACTACAATACTTTTTCTACTCAAAAGGTGTAGTATCAGCAACATGATTTGCTCTTTACTGTGACAAACTGGTATTTAATAATCTTGAAAAATCAATTCCCTTCTTCATTAACACAAATCAGATCCTATATTGAAATTAAGAATCAACTATTTAGTGCAATTCAAAATATACTATTTAAATATGTTGAAACACTTCTTTAAATTTGCCATAAAATTGCCATCATCTAAGATAAATTAAATTCTATGATAAATTGCATGATTCTGATTTTGGCCAGAAAAAAAAAATTTTTTACATCTTACTAATAGATATTTCCAAAAAAGAAACAAAACATGTTTGCATAATAATAATAATAATAATAATAATAATAATAATAATAATAATAATAATAATAATAAAATTCTTAATGCTTAATCTGTCGACACGTGCTTTTTTGTTTTTCTTTTGTTTACATGTGCTGATATATTGAACTGCATGTTCATAGTTCACAGTACAGGGTAAAGTAAAAATTATGAAAAAAAGAAAAAAGATGCAATGTTTATAGGCTTTATTTTTTACAAGAGGTGCAATGCAAAAAGCAGAGCAGCCAATCTGTGTGAAATTTAAGGGTAAAGGGGTAGAGAGGAAGAAACACACGCTCGCGTGCACACACACACACACAATGCTGCTCTATTTTGACTGGTTTTTAAAGTCTCATTTGCCTGAACATTACATCAAAGCACACATTGTGGGTGGTCCATTTAATTGTTGACATGGCCTATGAGGCCATATTTTATATTCTATCTGAAACTTTCATTGCTTAGTGGAAGGATTTTTCTTATTCTCATTGATTTTATTCAGGGTCATACGTGAGGATGCTTGTGTAGAAAGAGGCCCACTTATAGATGGTTTCTCTGAACTTTATGTTGTCTTTTTCTGGAGACACCATTCTGTCTCTTGCCTTAGCTAAAGATCTACAGCTCACATATTGTTTTGTTTTTCTTTTTTTGACAAAGCAGGATCTGAGCTTGCGTAGAGTATCTGGCTCTTTTCTTTACATTGGAGGAACAAAAAGGACACTCTTAATTGTGCATCTCTAGCCTGCTGTAAAGTTTTAAAATCTATGGATTTAAATGTTAAAAAAGTATTAGATAAAATCTCTTTTAATGCAGTTAGACAGCAAATTGTCTTGTGACACCCCTCAGATTAAGATTCACTGGTCTAGGTGGCTGAAACTGATTAAAATGATGACATCACTGTATTCATTAGGTTTAGCTTTCACTGTCTCTGTGGCAGTGTATAGTTGTCATATATTTTTGCCAACCTTTTTTCTCTCTCCATCATGCGGTGACATTACATTGGATCAGTATAGCTGTTCATGAATGTGATTATGGGGTGATCTGTTAATTATATTTTTGCTAATAATAATTATTTGCTAATACATTTTTTTGTGTTTAAATTTTTGCTTATTATTTTATCACTCTTTTAAAAGTAAACTGAGTTATGAAATATTCTAGGCTGGAAAAGATCTGAATTTCTATCAGCCATCTAACAAGATTTGTAATACATAAACTGCCAGAAATAGCACTTGTATGTGATTTTAGAGATGTTTTATCACATTCATCAAATTTGTGCATTCTTTTTTATTTTAGCCAGTCTGGGTTGCATTTATTTTTTAGAATAGTTTCTTCTTACTAAAACATATTTGATTGTTCAAGAAATAATAAAAGAATAAAAGAATGGGTTTGCCCTAAGTAAGACTCAATCTATATATTCATAAAATATATATTCTATATTTTTTTTCAATACTTTAAACAAGCAGTTCAAAGTTCTTTCAATCAGTACTCATTTGTGGAAAAAAAATCTGAGAAAGTATTTTTATCAGTTGTTGATTAGATACCATAATTGGCATTTTTTTTTTTAAAGGTATTGCTTATTACACATACACATTAGAGGTGTTGCAATTAATCATATAATCGATGCATCGAGATTCGGCATCGATGCAGGTACAGACCATAATCGATTATAATGATTATAATCGTGATGTTATTCATTACATACATAATGGCAAACATGGTGGAGATTAAAAACACACCAAATATTTTAAAAGCCAAAATATGGATACATTTTGGATTCTGTGAGCTGACTGGGAAGCAAAATAGCGTTCGATAAGAATTAACTTTCGTTTCCCTTTTCATGTCTAAGCAGCTTGACAGTGATTTAGTGTGATGCTGCTCGTTAGATAGATCATCCTCCCCAGCGCCACAGCTCACTATCAGACTGCACACTGAACTGCGTGCTCTGTTTGAGGAGTGCATACAAGAGCCAGAACTGGGTTAAACCGAGCATGCATGAGCAAACGAGCAGAAACAGCTATGAGGTGAGCAGAGAAATGAGCAAACAACGACAGCTCGAGCTGAGAGACGATATCTGTGTCTTTGCACAGCTGCACGAGTCACTGCACACTTCACACTCCTGTGCATGCGCATCTGTCTGTTCTTGCCTCTCACGTTTCTCACAAATACGTCAGAGGTCAAAGGCTTGCTAATATGTTCTTTACAGTACATTAACAGTTCTAAAGGTTTAAAACTTTGGAGTAGGAATGTTTTTTTAATCTTGTTAATTTATTGTGTTACATTGTTATATTTTTACTTCTCTGCAGGACACATAACAAAGTAGTATATTTTGTTATTTTAAAAAATAGTTGGACAATTTTACTCCTTCTGGGCAGGGGAATCAAAATGCAAATTTACTAAGTTTAGTTCCAGTGAAATCTTTAACTGCGTATTTGAGTAATTTGCATTCTGTGTTCCTGTATATTATGTTCTGGCAATAAACATTTTAATATTTTAAATAATAACATTTTATGTATTTATTCTGATGTTTTAGACATATGTTATTTCAAAACTATGACAGTGTTAGAAAATGTAATATTGTGATAATTATTGAGATTGACCAATATAGAAACATTTATTATGACAACATTTTTGGCCATATTGCCCAGCTCTACACATGCAGTGTGCAAAGCCTGCCAACCAAATTAAATACAAAATGAAATAATACAGAACATTCATGTCCTGCATCATGACACATCGCGATATTGAATTGTTGACATGATAATCGTAATCAAATCGAATCATGAGATCAGTGAAGGTTCACACCTCTAATACACATACATATACATATACAGTACATATACATACATTATGGTGCTCATTTATTTGGCATTTTACAACTGGTTCTTTTTTGTCTAGTCTGTGCATTTTGTCCAATTGGTATGCAAACCCCAAGAAAGTGTAATATCATAACATAGCATCTTGCATTGTGTAAAATGCCTTAAAAAGCATATGCTATGTTTTTGTTTACTTATTTCCCACCTGTCATTGTTGCTCATAGCTTTGCACTTGTAGACAGCACAATGACTGCCATATAATATCATTTTCTTAATGCTGTTTGTTATGGCCCTCCCTATGATTAACTGTTTTTAGGCTAGAATTTCCTGGCCAGTGCACTATTTCTGTTTTGGATATGATTATACAAACCGGATTCCAAAAAAGTTGGGACACTAAACAAATTGTGAATAAAAACTGAATGCAATGATGTGGAGATGGCAAATCTCAATATTTTA
>BRDA01020057.1:8548-38090 GCA_036984385.1 Crenuchus spilurus
TAAAATAAATTTTTACGGATGAGACATTATTTATTTCATTGTGCTATTCATTCATTACAGGAAATGTTAACTTAAGCATTTTGAATAAATGCATTTTTAAATAAAATTGTTACTCTACTCTATTATGTTTTCGTAAGCCGTCGGCATTGCTTACAAAATTCTTTTTTTTTTTACAGTTATAAGGTAGACTAATCGTCATCCGACGGCATGAAATTATTATTTGTTATAAAAAGAACGAGAAACGACGATTATATGATATTCACCAAAACACGAGTTTTTTGCTCTTTAAGTGACCACCTGGATGCATCATTCAAGTGGACATAAACGGAACATTACATATCCAATTATTACTTCCGTGACGGAATTCTGGAACGTTCCTACCAGAGTTGCCAGATTCGCTGTTTTCCCGCCAAATAGGACCTTTTCGCACTTCTGCATTCTTTATTCCGGAAAGGCTCGTTGCAGTGTAAAGCTAGTTCCCCTAACAGTAAACAGTGATGGCAGAGTCAAATAAAAAGAGCTTTTGCAGTGCACCCAGGTGTTTGAACTCGAAACAAAAAACAACAGTATCTCAGTTTTCATGGTTTTCTGTCTGACGATGAGCTGAAAAACTGGGTGCATGCAATTAGGAGAGATGAAAGGACCAGCTTTGTTATATATTATGAAAGTTAGTGCTGTTCCCACTCAGTTCTAGTAGAACAATTTTCATGTTCCCCCTCAAAAGCTGTCGGTGGGGGGTAGATGTTTGTCCACCAAAGTCAGGGGTTGTGGAAAACTTGCGTATTTGTATGGACCATTTGCAAGGAGCATGGCTATGCAGTACAACTTGCCGGTATGAATGTTTGCTTACCTAGTTAGCTCTAATCGCTATTCAGAAAAGGCAGGTCAGACTAGTAAACCAACTTAGATTTTGACCAACACGGGGTATGTTTTCATTCGAGTTTGATGCTTCAGCTGGTTTATAAGCATGATCAACCTAACTAAGCGACACAGTATGAACAAACTTGACTATTCTGTTTGGTCAGCATGCCAACACTGTAAAATCAGCAAGACCGTCATTACAAAGCTCGTTGGCCAGCATAAAACATAAAAGCATGCAACATAAAAATATGACTACAGGGATGCAGTGAAAACCCATGGTGAGATGAAATTACAAAAATGCCGGTCTTCCAGGTGTACCGTATAGGGCTGGGACGATATGGCCTCAAACAATATTGCAATATATTGAGCAGTTCACCTCGATAACAATAAATGGACGAAAATACTAATACACACATACCCCAAAAATAAAGAATATGTTAGGCCAACGAATACTTCACAGCCAGTTATATTGATGGTACAATTCCATTTTTATTACCACTTTAATTAACTTTAAAGCTTAAATAAATGAAGAAAATGTCTTGGACAGAAAAGACACCATTAACCTCATCAATACACTCACTCCTGAGGTGGTATTTAGAATTTACATCAAAAAGCTCCAGGTTTGTATGTTTAAGGTCAATATGCTTTCTGATGTTGCATTTGTTCATAAGAACTTTGCACATAGGACATTTTTCCCGGACAACAGATCTCACGCGAACTCTTCTTTTGAGTGCATAAATTCGCAGGTCTTCTTCTGCCCTGAGTGGACATGGCTTGACACTGGGTGGACACAGCTCTGCACTGGGTGGGAACTGCTTGGTACTGGGCTTTACACTGGGTGGGCACAGATCTGCACTGGGTGCATGCAGCTTTACACTGGGTGGGCACGGCCTGGTACTGGGTGTGCATGGCTCAGCACTAGGTGGGCACAGCTTGAGACTTGTAGAACATGGCTTTGACAGAGGTGTTATGGTTGATTGTTTAGTCTTACACACAATCAAATGTTTTTCTAAGTCTTCTTTATGTAGCACCATTGACTAGGGATGTCTCGATCCGATCTCAAAGATCGGGATCGGGCCGATCACAGCATTTTTTAACTGATCGGTGTCAGCTTTTCGACAGTAACCGGCTTTTGACACAACAGTACAACATAAATTGTACAATATCTAACGATGTATACAATTATATAAATATGATTAACCCTCAAGTGACAACAAGGTATATAAACCTTGTTGAGTTTACTGTTTTAAAAGTTGTAATGTGAGGCTTAATCAAACGTGCAGTTTATGAAGTCTGATATATATATATATATATATATATATATATATATATATATATATATATATATATATATATATATATATATATATATATATAGTCTGAAGTATTTGACGTGCAAACTAATTCGGAGTGTAATGTTGAAAATTTTGTCATTTGAGTTGTTCCAAATATATGGAACAACAGTGAACTCCCAATTAGTATAAATATATTAACATATGTAGCAATCTATAACATGTTAAATACAACATGACAACACAGTTTTCGGCCAATGACAGCTTTTCGACTGTGGCTAGTCAATTTTTTACGACACTAGCCGGGCTAGGGCTAGAAACTCTAGCCTAGCTCTGTAGGGATCAGTTACCACGATGTATTTCTTCTGAATCTTTTGTCTGATATATATATATATATATATATATATATATATATATATATATATATATAATTAGTTTGATATTTATATTATTAGTCTGATATGTATATTATTAGTCTGATATTTACATTTGCCCCTTTCACAAATCCCAGAATGCACCGTGCAACCGGCAACATCCGGTTCACCGGTTCACCATGCTATCAATACTAAGCTACACTGTCACGCTGCTTGCCACACTGGCCTACATTGAATTGATAGCATGCAACACGATAGCTTGCAACAGCGTGTTTACACTGAAAAGCCACTGCATGAATTGAAAATACAAGTTGACACAACAAGATATGATGTTTAATATCCAAAGACATATTATCTACATATAGTTACAAAAGCTAGTAGATATCACGTAAGTATTTACTTACCAAATAAAGTTGTAAACAGTGTATGTAGCGCAGACATAAACAAGAGAAAATGGTGAACCGGATGTTGCCGGTTGTGCGGTGCATTCTGGGATTATTAGTCTGATATTTATATAATTAGTCTGATATTTATATAATTATATACATAATATTATATATTATATATGCATGTTCGGCATTGTAGATAACTATTATATGTTAGATATTGTGCGACCTATGTTGTACTGTCAGGGGCGGATTTAACCAACAAGCAAACCACGCAATTGCTTGGGGCCCCGGTGATCAGGGGGCCCCCTGCTGGCCAAAAGAGGTTGTCAAAAAAAGACCATTTTGGTTCTCTGCTGTTTTTTCTGTCCAAAAACAGTGTTGCGCTATATTAAAAAGAGACGGGTTGAGCACTAGGACCCAACACAAACAGCCACTCAGTCGGACGCCTATTTCTCTTTGGACCGCTCACAAGTTCATGCCTCTGTTCTTGCTAACGTGTGATTGGCAGTCACTCCGTCAGCGGTTAGACTTTCAAACAACCATTCCATCCATTATCACACCTGCTTAATCCTTATCAGGTCAACGGTTTAGATTTGGCCTGTAGGCCGTGTTCACCTGCTTGTCTCTCTCTGTCTGTCTGTCTGTCTCTCTCTTTCTCTCTGTGTCTCTCTCTCTCTGTGCGTGCATGTGTGTGTGCCCGTCTACCAGTCTGTGATAAGCCATCCATTTACGTGCCTCTAAGTTGAACTATTATCAAAATAATTCTGAATTTCTGCTTATTTTTACTAAAAAATTAGGCATAATTTTATGTAAATGAGGTATATTGACCATACAGTCAAACATAAGTGTAAAATTGGTATTAATGAATTGGAGTGAATCAATAAGTTGAGTAGTATTGTAACATAGAATTGGGTGATAATTTTATATTACACAATTTTAACAGTTTATTAATATTTAATAATTAATATTTAATTAATGATTTATATTATTTTATTTTAATAATAATAATAGTAATAATAATAATATAGTTATTAATAGTATATTAATAGTAACTAGTAATTCCTAATAAAATATTATGAATAATGTTTAAGTAATGTTTAAAATGTATGTATAATAATTCATATTTATTAATAATCAGTAATAATAATTTAATTTATGTTCAAGCCTGTACCGCACCATAACCATAAAAAAGAATCTGATCAGGGCCCCCAGGCATGACATTGCTTGGGGCCCCAGAACTTCTAAATCCGCCCCTGTGTACTGTTGTGTCAAAAGACTGTTATTGTTGTGTTAACTGACTTACCTTCATGTTGGACTGCTCGGTTAAAATGTAGTTTGAGATGACTCTTAAGTTTACTGGCTGATGTTGGCTTATAATACTCTACGGAGCAAAACGGGCAATGATATTTGCCGCAGCATGTGTCACATCGCTCATATCGGCAACGATCTTCCTTCTTGTATGGAAATATGCATTGGAACACATATAACCATCGCAAACCTCCTTTAACATTCGCAGTTTACATGTGTTTACCGTGCAAGCGCTGCATTCGACGTAAAACTGCTGGCGTAAATCCGCGGCTCTGCAGTCAGACCATTCTCGCACTGGTAGGGCAGCCTGTAGTCACGTGACAGCACGGAGAGCAGCATCTTAAAGGGACATGAACGTAACTGCCAAAAAAGACAAAACAACTTTTCTTTTCATTTTTTAAGACACCGAAAATACCGACATGGGCAAAATGACATCGATTATTGTCATAAGTTTCAGTATTGGTAAATTTTCTTTTTATCGCCCAGGCCTAGTGTACCGGAACTTGTATTACCTAGCATCAATGTATTTCCGTTTTTTTTTTTTTTGTGAAAAGGGCCTATTAATATTTTTTTAAAGTACGAAAAAGAATGAAAGGTAAGTTATGTGTCTAAAAGGACAAAAAAACTTATATACAACATACTTCTATATACAATATATATATACAAAAGCATTCTGTCAGAAATTGAATTGGAGAATTGTTCAGGTCCTGGCAACCCTAGTCCTTGCCCATTTTCACCCCTGGTTGTGATATTAGGTTAATAGGTTTGATATTGATTTCAGATCAATTAATATGCTTGTTTTGAATGTGGTTATTAATAAACAGGTTTGTCTGAGCCTTCAGTCCTCTGGATAGAGCTACTCTGAAAGGTCAACTAGTCCGTCAGGAATGAAAGGAAAACTGTCTGCATTTCAACTGTCAAGCATGCAGTGGGGCAAAAGGGTATTTAGTCAGCCATTGAATGTGCAAGTTCTCCTACTTAGAAAGATGAGAGTGGTTTATAATTTTCATCATAGGTATACTTCTAACTATGACAGACAACTATGAGAGACAAAATGAGAAAAAAATCTAGGAAATCATATTGTAGGATATTTCAAGAATTTATTTGTAAATTATTGTGTAAAATAAGTATTTATACACTCTGAATCCTACCACTCTATAATCTAGTAATAATAATATTTAATTTTGCTTATATTGCACAAGAGAGAGAGAGAGAGAGAGAGAGAGAGAGAGAGAGCAGCAGATCTAAAGATATTCAGCACTGCACTGATGTGGTGGTGGTGCGTTAGTGTGTTGTGCTAGTATAAGAGGATACGGTGAAACAAAACTATCACTATATTAGCTTACTGTCCACTTTGTTAGACAAACCTAAGTTGTTGGTCCACCTTGTAGATGTAAAAAGAGTAGCTCGTCTTTTATTGCAGTTTGTGTTGGTCCTCTAGTCCTTCATTGGTGGTCACAGGACAGTGTTGGTTGGATAGTTTTGGTTGGTGCACTTCAGCAGTGACAATAAAGTGATTTAAAACATCAGCAGCTCTGCTGTGACTACACAATATATCAAATTTATTCTAGTATGAAGTATAATTATTGCTCTCTAGTGAGAGTAATAAATATAGACAGAACTATAGCAGCTCAAACTTGCATTTTTTAATGGCATGTTTGTTGTACTGTATATGGATATTCAAAGAAATTGTTTCTATATAGAACTAAAAAGTTTTAATTAATACCAAAGAAACATTTTGGCACTATGTAGAAGCATTTTTTCTCATAGAGTAATGCAGTTATCCTGTAGCCAGTAGTGTTACAGAAGACTTTTTAAAGATTTAAGCTTTTTTTAAATACTGTTTATACTATTGTTATACTGTTTTTCTTTGTTTCTCAACTACCTACAGTATAAGCAATTTATTGTTGGTTGTTGGTCATTAGTTAACACAAACAAGCTTTTAAACAAATGTAAACATACAGGAGATACTTTTCATTTTACCACAATACCCACTGAAATCTATTAAAAGAAATATTTTTTTACACTATTTAAAAATAATAGAACAAACCATTATGAAGAACAAATAATTAAGCAAACAAAATATATGCCTGAGGGAAAAAGGTTTCACACACTGTAAACCACCAGAAGAGGGAGACATACTGTAATTGGTCAAACATCTATCCAGATCTCTGCTGAGGAAACAAGTTCAGAGGCTCAGGGGAGAGAAGCTGGGAGACTGCAGAAATAAATCCCTGTAGACTAAGACCACCTCAACTTGCCACCCATGTGGCAAAATATACAATTCTCATCAATGCAGTGTCGCAAAAACGCACAACTGTGGCTTGTTTTATTTTTATTTCAGACATGGTAAAATAATATTCTGGAGTAAAGGCACATAGAGGAATTCTAATGAACACAATCACAGGAGGAGCAGATAAATACAGCTGTCAGTGTGACGCAACATGGCCATACAATACAGGTGAATAATACATTGAATATGAATATCCCCACACAATTCATGAGTGAGGAAAAACACTGTACACAGACATCATTTACACCCTTATCATTGTAGATAGCAGCACTGTACATTCAGTGAGTGTCCCACCGTTGCACCCACAGTAAAAAACAAATAAAAAAACACACAAAGGTTCTAATAAACACTGCAAAGAAACTATTAACAGACTCAAACAGGGTGGCCATGTGAAGATTATTCTGATACTACATATGTGGCCCTAAGCTCAATTGTTTGCTCAAATATTTACTAGGATGTTCTGACCGTTTTCAGTATTTCTGAATGTAAAGACCTTTGCCGTTGGACTCGCATTCAAATTAAACTCATCCTTCACTTAAACCAACATAATTAGCATCAGGAGTGCTTAGAATGCAAACACTTAGGAGCCATCTTTCAGTGCTGTATTTGTTTTAGCTGACATACTTTTGGAGGTAATTTCCCAAGTCAATTGTTTTTGGAGGCGGTCCAGAGCAAGAGGTCAGGAATGAGAAACTCGTATTCAGAGTAATCCACGTCCACGACCACACAGGAGAAATTACTCTGATGGATGGGGATTTGTCTTACAACTTATGCAGGATATAAAAACATTCAAATTAATCTCTTTGCCTAACTAGACCCGTTTCTTCTAGGCCTATGGAAGAAGTCCCAGGTATTTCAATTTTGTATAAACACACGTATACACACATACTCCCTCTGTCCTGCAGAGCTACAACCTGCCAGTGGCAATTCTGATGAATTCTGAACAATGCTACATCACAGACACACAGTTTAAAATATAAATGTATCACCCTCCTTGATTCCAGGTTGTCTTTTATCCTTTTAAGTGGCAAGTATAGTGGTCAAATGTTTGTCAAGAATGAATGCGCACATTTTCCATACTAAACCGTGTAACACCACTTGACAGAACAACACTGAAGATGAAGGCAAAACTTCTTTAAACCTCAAAAGGTCTATAAGACCTACCCAAGCATCAGTAGTGTTTGTAACACTCAAATGACTACACTATTTACAACACTAAATCCTTCTATGGCTTCTGATAATATCCAAAGCATGGCATAGGTTGGGGATGCATAAACAACTACACTGTTCACCTATGTAAAGCAAAGCTAACCTTCAATACCTGAAACCATGAAGTGCCACTGAAGCAGACAGTGTTTTGTTGTATGTATGTGTATTCAAGTATTATCAGGAGCATAAAAGTAAAAAGCCTTCTACGAATACTACTATCCACAAGATATTCTACATTTTCACTATACACATCATTCTGTAATACAACTAATACTGTAGAGTATTTTTATATTTTTCCAATATAAGGATTACCCAATTTTTACCTCTGGTGAGGTTTAAATATACTGTACATTTGTTTGTAATCTCTGAGAATTCAGTCCTTGGTATGAATTTAGATTCTAGCTCGTTAACTCCTCAATCCAAAAATGCTTGTTTGTGTCCAGTTCTGTGCATGGGCCGAATGAAAAAATCATGGATCCTTTGTGTATAGGGCAAACATTCTCCTCCAGATATTGAGGTTTTTGGTCAGTGTTCAGGTATTGCTATAGTCATGAGGTGCAAGTTTTTGGTAGTATGTAAAATACTTACACCAGTAGTCCTCAGCCTTATATTCTAAGTCAGTCTTTAGAGAGCTTGTCTCTCAGATGTTTTTCTTCCGTTTCTCAGCTGATTTCCTGGTGAACACAATGTTCACAGTACAAATCCAGTGCCGCTTATGTGATGCACCCCCACAATGGAAAAGTTCTCAAACAAATAGATTCTACCCAAGCAGGTAAGAATCCACATTATGGATATTTCAAATTACTAACCACAACTTTTATTACATGTATGGGATTTAGAAGTTGCTTATGTGGGTCATGTCTGGTTTTGTTTCAGAATTTTGCTTTGGATCCTCTGGATCGTCCAGTTCCAGGTCTTCCCAAGGTTCTGCTTTAATAGTTAAAGTCTGAGTAGGGGTAGGTTTTGAACACTTTATGAATCCAGCCAGTATAGTAGGCCACATTGACAAAGATGCCTGGTCGATTGTGTCGAGCACATCCTCTGCCATGGATACTGACGCCTACTATAACTTTACTCCCCTTCTCCTGACATACCAGTGGGCCACCATAGTCTTTCTGTTGGAATGACAACAAATATATATTTTTATTCCAAATTCCAATTTAATTGTACAGTTGATGAATGTTGTACAGACAATATTGCAAAAGTTCATTGAGGACATATTATGGAACTGGAACTTTATATCTGAATCTTACCTCACACACTCCTTCATCTCTTTTCCCACCAGCACATAATTTAGCATTAGTGATCTGAACATTTCCTCTATGCAACTGTTCGCAGTGGTCATTGCTGACGATGGGCAGCTGAACACTCTTTAATGTGCCTTCATGTCCAGTATCTAGGAGATTTAATATATGGTTTGAATATTATGAAGAATGGTTTGAATAAGCTGAAGAGTCATCCCTTAATTATTTATATTATTAATAGCATTGCATCTTGAGCCTTTGTTTGCAGTTTTCTTGATTATTAATTAAAAAGTATCAATAGAAAGTGAAAGTTTTACCTCCACCTGAGGTAAAAAGTAATACTGACCTTTTGTTTCTCCCCAGCCATATGTAGTACAAATGTTTCCCTCCGGAATGCTGCAGCCAGCTACAGGCAGCTGAATGATCCTCACATGCTCAGTTATGCGAGCAGGTCTGGGAGACAGAGACAGAGGAATGTCATTAACAAAATCTAACAATCTCTTTAAAGAAACTGTAAACAACATTTTTAAACAAGTTTAAAGAAATACCAACCAAATATTTGGTATGATGAGGCAATGTTTACACAGAAAAAAAAACATGGCATCATAATTGATTATAAGTGTAAGTCTTGTCTGTAAACTCTTACTGTGCGAGTTGCAGCAGAGCGAGTCCAGATCCCTCTGGGCCACAAACGACATGTGCAATCCTCCTTTCCTGCCTGCTCCAACTATTCTCACCAGACTCATTCAGGTGGGCAGAGCCAAGCCATACTCTGTACTCTGATAAATCAGGAACACTGAGGAGGGCAAAAATAATCCATTTGTAAAATGAATGTTTGTATGGGACAGAAGTCAAAGAAGCTTAAAGAAGAGTACACAGTATTATCATTATCAAACTACAGGGTGTCCCGTTTGCTTCTTTACCCAAACTACCATGAATAACTTTAATACTAATGAAGAGATGACAACACATCCATCCATCCGTCCATTATCACACCTGCTTTAATCCTTATCAGGGTCGCGGTTAGTCCCATACCCCCTCACTGGGCACAGGGCAGGGCATTAGGTGACAACACAATTTACCTCCGGGTGTGTGAAAGACACTGACATCCACAATTACAATGTGGGTAGATGGGTGTTCATTTCTGACTAATACAACTAATGTCCGAGGCTGTTGGAGTAGAGGCCGGCACCCATCTAGCCATCTCCATCGGTCACCTGCCACTGGAGTGAGACATTAAAGCCCTCAGTTATCTTCATGGACACTGCAGGGGAGGTTGGTTATTTCACCCTGCAAACTGTGCAATGATCTGTGCATAATGTATCAGTACACTGTACAGGAGCAAAGTGTTCATGGTGCAAACATACTGGATTTAGAAGTTGCAACAGAAAAAGAAAGCTGCCAAAAACAGCACATCTCCATGCAGATCATATCACTACCTGATCAGCAGAAGAGAATTTCATGCTGCACAGTTTCAACACATGTTGTAACATAATTTTTTCACTCACATTGAGGTATATTTAATCCATATTTCATCACCAGGTCTTCACTACTGTTAAAGTTATTCACAATTTTTTGGCTAAAGAAGCAAACGGGACACACTGTATAATCATCACTCAACTCTGTATTCCTGAGTTTGGACAGGAATATGTACAAATAACCCAGGACATCAACCAAAAATTCCTTCTATGACTTTCTAGATTGTATCTTCTCACATGGGCATTTGGTGGGAGCATACATACTGTGATATGATGGTGGTCTAATTTCTTTGGCCCCAAAGCGTTGGTGGCTATGATTTGTTAAGTCAGATTTGTAAGACAAATGATGCGAGATCTGGAGAAAGAGTCCTCTGCCCTGAGAATCTGGAGGTCAAATGCAGGACATGATGTGCTTGTGTAACAAGGCTGCAGATAATTACCATGTGGAGAAGCACTCTCTGTCCGTCAGCACCCACTCTTCACGAACCAGGGAGCCTCCGCACCAGTGAGTGGCCCTGTACAGATCAGCAGGACATAAGATGAGAGCCATCCATACGTGGCTAACATGACATTCACACATTATAAAACACCATGCAACAGGCAGACATTTACAGGCACTTCACATATAATACTACATAGATCACTGAGCATTTTTGGGAGGGAATTTCCAGGGAATTCACATTGGGTTGTTGCCATGGTACAAATACAAATGGCACATTGTGTAAAAACAAGATTTAGGAAAAGGTCCCGCAAAGTGCAGCCAAGAGTATCAACATTTTTTCCCACAATATTTACTGTGACCTGCTGTAAACGTTCTAATAATTAGAAATAAACTTTTGGAGTCATTGTTCAGTTACCCACCCTTTTTGTATGCTGACCATCCAACTGCCCTCTTTAATCGGTACTGGGCCCCCACCCACTATTCTCACTTGCTTATGAACAAAACAAGAGGCCTGTGGGACTTCGGCTGTAAAGACAAAAACAGGGAGAAAATTACTTTTAGAGTTCAACAAAATGGCTAGTAGTATCGAACAAAAACATCCAAGACATAAAACAGACTGCATATAATTACCTTTTTGTGGGAGAGTATTTTTCAGTGGCTCACCTGAAAAACATTTAAGGAACAATTATATGAATAAACTCTTCTCTCTCATGTCAATATTATTTGGCAGATGATTTATATCAGATAAGTGAATACGCATATAACTACAGGAGAAATATGTGTGAGGTCTTTTGCATTAACTGGTACAGCATGTGGGACTGCCTAGACTTCACACTGACTGCATGATCTATAATTGTGAAGCAGACTATAATGTGTGCATGTGTGTGCACTTGTGCAAGGGAGTGAGACAGAGATGGAGGAGGTGCTGACAGCCAAATCCAGGCGGACCATACTCTCTTTAATTAAACTGAGATTTTGTGGAAAGTATGTGTATGTGTGATTATGTGAGTGTGACAGAGTATGGAGTTTTGGAATCTGTGGACTAAATGCTGTAAAGCCTGAAATGTAAGTGCTGATAGCAGATGTCACAAGTGCAGTTCATGTGACTGCCCTAGTGGTTAAAGACTCCCAAGATGCAAAAACATTTAGACGCAGTAATTTAAGGTGCTTAAATGGACTGAACAAATGATTAACTTGAAATTATTAAAACAGCCACTGGTAAAACAGTCTTGTTAGTTTTAGATAGTGTGGGCCTATCAAATTGTTAACTTTCTAGAACTACATACTTTAAAGGATAAAGACCTATCTTTAGTATATAGCTATCTATATAACCTCTTCAGACAAAACTCAAGGTGTAATATTTATTTAAAGGTTGTCATTTATTATTATGGTTGAGCCAGACACTCGTTTCAGACGAGTATCCGGTACGGATAAAGCATTTTTGACGAGTACGAGCATGATACGAGTAAAACTCGTCAATATCCGTGCTCGTCCTGAAGGAAAATCCTCATTGGGTAACTGACTGTCTTCACGATTTGTGATTGGCCAGTGACACAGAGCGCCCGACCCTCCTACATAGACACGTCTCTATAGCCAGAGCTGTGCCCCACTCTCGCACACACACAGACATGACTGATCTCTCTGTGCTTGGCTTGATTCTAGCTCACATTGCTCTCTTTAGTACTACTTAGGTTTTCTTCAGCTCACCTCTATTTTGGTTAGTTCTCTTACAAATTCTCTTAAAATAGTTGTCTTACTTTTGTAATCAACAACATTGATTTGAAGGTTGTTCTGTAACTAGTTATCAAATAAACAATAGATATAGCAAATTCTGATCAATATATATCAATTTCAGACTTAAAATAATGTACCGATTTAAGCCCCACCCACGTCCGGTTAAACCAAGCCCAATTCCGGTTTAGGTCCCGCCCACTCCAAGTACAGATACGGATACAGATCATTTAGATGGTTGAGTTTATAAGGATATGTACGATTGTAACTCACAGAACTTGACTGCACAGTAATCCCATGGAATGAGGGAGCTATTGGTGTAGCACCATGGACCATGCTTGTCCTTGTCTGGATTCCTGCAGAAATTCCCTTCTAGTTCTTCACTTAGTGTCACCACTTCTCGTTCTTTCCTGATAACAGAAACATTAGTTAATCACTTGATGAAATAATATATGTCAGGATGGTATATAGTTACATAATTTACTGCACATTTATCATATGACACAAACTCTAGAAACACTTAAACAAATACTTATTGAGCCTGGAGTCTAAAATATGGTCCCTGTGGCATGTGTCTCTATATACCTCTAAAGTGAAATATTTTAGAGGCAAACTAATTCACCAGTAAGGTCATACGTTGTCTAATCAGAAAGTATAGGTAAAGAATTAATGCTCTCTGTAGCTTTTTTCCTACCAGCCCTGTGCTATCTAACTATGAGGTTGTTCCTCTCTGGAGAAATGGAGAAGTATTTGGCTTCAGTGTTACTCATGACATGACCTCTTTCACTTAGCCCTCCCACATTAACAGCAAGGAATCCTCCACATTCGAGGAACACCGCTGTGAAAACACTACAAATTTTCAACAGGAATTCCATTTGAGCTAAGACACCCAAACGTTGCAAAAAAGAGAAAGGCCTGAGAGGATATACACTTCCAACTAATTTTCAACTAATCTCAAACCAGCATGAGTGCTCCATGCCAGAGGTTTTCCTTTGAGTGACCCCTGACCTGGCTGTGATGTCTTGAATGGTGTAAGCCAAACAACAATCCTGACCACCTTTGATGTGTGTGTGGAAGAGGTTTGGCTGAGGAGTGGGTGAAGGAAGGGCAGAGGTCAGCATTAAAGCATGCTGCACCAGCTGGGGTAGACTGCCTATAATTCTTGAGGAATTAAGTCACTCTAACTGCCACACTTTAACATCAATTAGATCTCTCTAAAACAGGGTCCTCCACTAAAATGTGTTTTTCTTCCACAAAAAAACTGCAAGGGGCTTATTTTCTCAAGCAAGACAAATATACCCTGACAATCCAGGAACCCCAGTGCTTTGTTTCACTGCCCTTGTGGGTTTTTGCAGAGATAGGGGAGAGTGAACTTTGACCTGGAACTTGTTCATAAAACAGGGAAGTTATTATATGGCACACATTTCAGGGTCAGTGTGGATAACAGAAATCACTTCATCACCTTCTAATTCACTGACTATTTCAGTCAGATAACAACACATGCACACAGTCACAAAAAATGCATATTACAGATTTGTGCTTATTATGATTATGTGCTCAAGTTAAATCAAATTAAGTCATACTAGAAACAGGGTATAAGAAATATGAAAAGTGCTTCATCGCATGGGGTTTCTGCAGTCCCGTTAATTTATTACAAAGATGTACCCTTGAACCAAAGAACTAAATAGATCATTCATCTCATAAGGAGCACAGAGGCATTATGAGACTGTCCTTGAAATCCTGCAATGCATAAAGTGTACAAAATGGACCAGGTTTGTTTCCATGGAAACTAAGTGAAAACCACTGAATTAAAAGATGTGCTGTATGAACATAAATGTTAATTGTCCTGTAATATTGTAAGTCAGAGAGGACAGTTTGCGTGTAACATAGAGCTGGGCGATATGGCCAAAACTTTTATCACAATACATTTTTCTATATTGATCAATCTCAATAATTATCACGATATTATATTTTCTAAGACTGTCATAGTTTTATCTTTCTAAAAACATCAGATAAATACATGAAATGTTACTATTTAAAATATTAAAATCTTTATTTCCAGAACATAATATTGTAATGTCTGGCTAGACGTGTTGAAAGGATGGACAAGAAAGACATTTACAGTAGGCTTGGGTGGTATAAAGGTATTTTGTTATACCTCGGCTTTTAAATATGGTGACGGTATCAAAAAATTATGACTGTATTAGTCACATGAAGTAATGCAGCAAATTTCAAAAAGAAGTCTTAAAACTGGGACTTAAACGTGCTTCACACAGCAAAACACAGCGCCAGTTTCACAGAAACACACACACACACACACTTGATACTTTTATTGCAAAACTAAACAAGTAATTGTTTATTTCGGTCTCTGGTAAAGTTATTGTTACGTGTGTCAGGGTAGCGAGGCTGCTTCCCCTTTCCCCACGTGGTTATCTTCCTTCGAGCTGCGGATTGGCTGTTCCCCTCCTTACATGGCAGCCAATGGCTGTGTGTACTGTGGACTAATCTGGGATGGGGCGTGGCTTTGGTTTGGCCGTGCAGCAGAGAGAGTGAGAGGAGGAGAAGAGCAAAACCGAGCACACGGATAGGACAGACACGCACACAGAGCACCAGCAGGTGCACGCGCGTTTTTTTAGCTCTCTCTCCTCCACGCCACTACCAGAGACACTCTTGTTTTGCCACACTACTGAGAAGACTCTGTTTGAGACACTACAAAGACTGGTAACATTCAGAACCGTGTTGCCACACAATGACTGTGAAACAATCTGCTTGAGAAAGGCTCTTTAGCTTAGCCAGGCTAAGGACTGGGGGGCAAAGGGGGCACTCAGCTGCAGCAGCAGCCGCTGCCGCCGATAATACTGCATACCGCGGTATTTTCTCAAGCTCATACCAAGGTATGAAAAACACTAATGCCACCTAATCCTCGTTTACAGTCGTCACTTTATTGTTGAAACTTACAGTACAATGATTGCTGTCGGCCGCAGCCACTCCAATATAACAACAGGCTAGAGAGCCAAGCTAACAGGTTAATGCTAGCACTCAGGCTGACACACACACAGCGAGCCCCCCCCCCCTTCTTCTTCTCACACAAACAGATAAGCACACAGCGACATTGTGCTCTCTTGCCCAGCCCCACTACACTCTCCCCCAATCACACGCCTGTCTTAAACACAACAGTGCATTTTGGCTGCGCTGGTAAGGAGGAGCTAACAAGCAGCAGTATTAGACTTCAGAACTCACTGTCAAACTGCTTAGATGTGAAATAGAAACAAATGTTAATGCTTATCGAATTCTATTGTCATCGTCATTGAGGGAAAAATTATTGTGGGAAAAAATCTATATTGTTTTATCGCCTACACTAGTGTAACACCAGTGACATCACCGGTAACAAACTAAACATCTTATCCCTCTGGATTATTGTCAGTATTGGAGGAGATATCGGCTATGTGTGAGTTCTGAATGAGGTCTCACCTCTCACTGTGGTCTCTCCATGGAGCACAAGGGATGCCTGAACGTGTCTTCGCCTGCTTGCCTCTGTATGTCTCCCCAGTGCCTGCATAACACTCTGTAACATCACAAGAGAAATCAGAAGAACATGGTCAAGAGGAAACAGATCACAAAGTATAACAGTGAATGCAAAGGCCATCTGCATATGCATATGCACAAATGTTGCTGCAACCTTGATTTTATTGCTCATGCAACCAAAAGGTTTGTGTGCTGATGTTTACTGAAACACATCACAGATCCTATTTCCCCCATGGTCCCTGAGCCTTTTATCCCAATGGCCCCAATCAGCTCTGCAGCTAAATCGATTTTACCCTAGCACCTAGGTAAGTCCTCCCATCCAGTGTCCCTTGGGCCCTGCTAGTCACATGATGCTGTCAATGGTGATTAAAGTGTGAGTCATACTGTCTCCCACAATGCTGTTTTCTATGGAGATCTGACTACTGGGAGCAAGCTCAAAAAGTCTACCAAAAAGTACATTTGGAAAGATCATCTTTAAAGAAAAGCAGCATTAAAAATGCTCACGTTTTGTTGCTTATATTTTTTCAAGGGCAAACATTTCTTTAAGAGGTAAACTTAATTCAGGTAAGCTCAGCAATACAACACAAACTCATTGGAAAGGAAAGCCAGAAAAAAGCTGACTATCAGCATGGATGGGACACAACCTGTATATGTTTCTCATCAAGGCAATGCAGACCCATTGTAAGCCAAGACCATTAGAAACATGGGAGCCGTCAACTTAGAAGACCTCATGTATGTCAAAAGGGTTTTTTTTCTCAATAACACTGTACAAAAAGCCTTAGATACACAAAAGCCACATTACAAAAAGAAACACTAAATGCTAAATTGAATGCTGAGCAAATAGATCTCACCCTCAGGTTCAGCTGCTTTAACTCCACAGAGTGGGATATTCGAACAGTAAGTCCAAGAGGTGTTAGGGTCAGTGGTGAAGCACCAGGGAGCATGACGACCATCAGGATTCCTGCAGTAATTCTCTCTCAAATCCCTACACATGCATGTACACATACACAGACAGGAACATTGCAGAGAAGATGTGATGCAGATTGAGAATATGCAAAAAAATATTTATAGTGCATGCAGTATAATTATAAATTTGTATTTCACTAATGCATGACCCAAATCTAACCACCAATAAGCACAGTTTGGGATTATATGATGCAGAATGACTACAGAATCACACTTCAGCTGCTACTGCTGGGCATTGTTCAGACCAGTGTATTGGATTGCTTGTAATGTATGGTCTATTCTAACACTTTTGTCCACTCACTTGCAGCGGTAGTTTTCAGGTGTGTAGGTATGTGAGTGTGGAAACTGGACATCCCATCTTTGACAGGTTAAATCCTCACGGGGTACAGCCACTGTCCCACGATAGCCTTCGCCGTTACCATGGAAACATGCTGTAGTCGTGTCAACATCACTGTTATTGTCAGATTCTGTGAAGGAAGAAAAAGTGAGAGAGAGAAAGACAGTGAAAGCATGAGATACAAAGATGGACAGAGATAAACATCACTCCTTCAGCCTGATAAATGATGAGTCACAAATCACATTCATTCTACAACTGTGCTGGTTCAGAATGCAATAACAAAACCTCTGTTTTTCTTGAGGAAAGCAATGCTTCTCGAGTGAGTCAAAGCAGTTGCTTAGTACAACTGATAAAAACATTCGACAGCAGACTTCTGGTCAAACTTAATTCAAACTTTAAGCATGCACTTTACATCTGCAAATATCTATATCCAGTCAGGTTCATTGACCAAGCTTAGACTCTTGTCTGGAACGACTTCAGTAGTCTAAGATGTTCTAATCCATGAGGGCCTGGCACTAACAAACTCCAATGTCAAGAAAAAATATATATTGTGTGCTACTATTACACAGGTCTTTGTGACGCATGTTAACATTGTTTAGACAAATTGAAGTGCTGCATACTCAGGCTGTGTCGTCTTGTAGGACTCCTCATTAGTAGCAAGGTAGAGCTACAGAAACAATAGGATTCTATGTGTTTCCAGCTTTGCTGTGTTTACTGCACAGCAGTAGAATAGGTTTTAAGAGAGTTCTGGCCATAAGAAAGGGAACCTGATAGATGGGAGGCACTCTGTTCCAAGTGGACCAAGGCCATCTACATGCACACAGAGGCTCTGATTGTTTCTACAGGCCTAGTACATCAGCATCCAAAGAGCACCAACATACAGTACAGGGCTAATATGTGAGCAGAGATTACAGTATTAAAGAGAGAAGTGCTTAAATGCACAATCTGTTCTGCCAGGCAGGAAAGAAAGCAGAGCAAAAATGTCTGAGATCTACTAAATCAGGTCTGTTGTTTTCTGCCATATAGAGCAGAAAACAAATGTGGTTCAAACACAAGAACAGCTCCATTAGAGCTTATGCAGCCAACACATGCCAGGCCTATATCCCTGCATCACTGCACCAACTTGTTGCCCTGCTAATGAAAATAACCCCCAGCAGAGTGAGAGGAAGGAGGAGGGGCAAAGGAGAGCCATTATTGTAACAGGTTAATGGTGCTGGGATGAGGCTGCTGTATGTAGTCTATCTGGAAATGCTTAGGTAGGGGGCGAAATTCACCCACACGTCATGCCTTTAGGGAGTATGGAGGGTTTATATAGCAATTCAAACCCCAGTGCCCAGCTCTCAGGTAGATGAAACCATGTACTAGTGTGTTGATGAGGAAAAACAAATACTGACATTAATGAACTTGAGGAGCAAGAAAGCACAGAGAACAAAGCAAAGAGTTTTATGGGTGAACCCTTCACTCCTCTCTGCTGCAAACAACATTCCTGTGAGGGTCCCAAATGAGAAGGGAGCTACCAGAAGAGGAAGCTGTAAATTTTGCAAATGTCACTTTTTCTTTCCTTTTTTCTTTTATTTTCGTCTTTCTATTTTCCTATCTTGCACAAACACAACATACATATACAGCATATCAGTGAAATAATTCAGCAAACACACTCACCACACTGTTTGACACTGCAGTACTCCCAGGGAGTGTTGAGATCAGTGGTGAAGCACCAGGGTCGCTGGCGGCCATCTGGGTTTCTGCAGTAGTTATCTTGCAGACCTTTATCAGGGTACCTGTCAGAGGAAGGGCAATGCTAACTCAATACACCAATCTTTAGCTGGCCCACATACTCAACAGCACTGATTTACAGTACAGAGAACCTACAATAACCTGCAGCCAAGTAGACCAACCCATTGTGTGCTACTGCTGCAGTCAGCAGGGTCCCTCCAAACTGCTTGGACAAACCCTTTAGTCTCAAAAGCTTAAAACAACATGGCTGAACTTGCCTTTTTGGCAGATTCACACAAAACAGTCACTTTTCTACTGATTTATGCTAAACAGGGACATGACACAGTTCCCACACTGCCAAGTGCTGGGAATATACTTTATTGATTTTTCAAATGTTTTCAAAAGTTGTTGGCAAATGCCATTCCTCATGAGGTAAATGTAGTACGAGAAGTTCTATGAGAGATTAAAGAGCTTTGGTTCTTTTGAGTTTAGTGATTCTTATGGGAGAGTAGTTAAAACAAACCAAAATGTATTTCTAAAACCATCTCGCGGTTCCCAAGACTGTATGGATCTAAGTTAACAAGTACATCTGGCTGATGTTGATGTAATGCACAAAGTTGTTGAAGCTGATGTTTACTCTTAAATTAAAGATTGCACATGAACTGTATATGACAGTCAGTGGATGGATTTGGATTTCTTTTGTAGTAGGCAAATGACAAAACTAAAGCAAACCTTCACTTTCAGATAACTTATAATGTATACAACTGAAATGTATTTCTTTCACATGCTGTGAAGGGAAAAATGATTGCCCAGGAGATCTACACAATGGCATGAGAAATATGTATATTTTTCTCTGTGTTCCTAATCACCATGGTCTCCTTATCATATTGACAGTTTGGCTGCCATCCACTGATTAACAGTGATAATCACACTCATAGGATTATATAAGTCCCATCAGGCTAGGTGATTGATGTTGGCCGATGAGTCATGCTCTAGTCACGAGGGCTCCTACCTTTTCGGATGGAAAAGGTGTTTGTGAGGTTCCTCCAGGTCCCAGCGCTGGCACTCTCTGCCGCTCTCCGTGTGGTCCATGGGTCCTCGGTAGCTTTCTCCATTACACATCATACATTCCACTGTTGAGAGGAACACGGCTGGTAAGAATCTCAGTCTGGAGGATTAGGCCCAGAGGAATACTCACACACAGCTGAGGTACATTAGCATGGTCAGAGAGGAGAAATTTACTTGAACATGGCCATCACATTAACTAGAAGAAAAAAATGAACAACTGCACAGGCACATTTTAACAAATCATAAATATTCACTGTCATTTATCTTTTACATCTTTGTCATCTAGTAGTAAGTAGATTGATATTTTGTCTCAAACTGTAGCCTGTAGATTAAGTGCTAAATCAGGAAATACCTCACCTTAATAACATGAAATCCTACCTATTATGCTGTTGGTATGAATCCAGAGGCACACTTTAGTTTCTAACAGATTTTGGACAATCAAAGGTTACAGAAACGAGTAATTGAAATGTAGGGGCTTAGTCATAATGGCCTACTGCTGGAGTGAACTGGACGTCACAGCAGAGAGAGGTCAACTAAGTATCAGTACTCTCACTAAAGACTGTTATGACTTGTCCTTTGCTATAAAGACTAGAGCAGCATATTGGAAACAGATGTTTATGCTGGCCATTTTCATGAAACCTTGATTTTACATTCCCCTGTGTGTGTTTCTGATTATGGGAAACTAATTTATTAACAAACCCTCCCAGCCGTATTTTACCACAGCACTCTCAGAATAGACAAGAGGCTGTCTATGTTTGCTTGATCGCTATCACCAGCAAAAACTCTCTACATCCACTCTGCATACTCAGTCCACATTCTCCCATGTCCCAATTTAGCACACTGCAAAGTGCATGCATGAATTCTGCTTCCACATAGCTTCAGTGTCAAATGGTCCCAGTGTACCTCAAACAACATTCTCAAAATCAGTATGTGAATGAAATTATACATTAATGTTGAAAAAGTATCTTTGCTAAAATTATTTTTCAAAACGCTGAACTAAACTGTAGGAAAATTAACTGAAAACTTGTTGGTTACCCTCTGAGCATTGTGGAATGTTGCAGTTTTGGTAGCGTATATTAGGGTTCTTCGTAAAGCACCATGGTCCTGCAGTGCTGTTGTCTGGATTCCGGCATAAGTTCTCTCTAAGGTCCTTCTGCCTGTGTCGCAGAGGTAAGAAACTGAGTAGTTGAAAGACAAAGAGAAAATGAGGGTAAGCTCAAAGAATTATTCCATTTCATCTATAAATTCAGAAAATAACAAACATCTGTGCTACCTGGATGTCATGGTTCCGGTATACATAGACAAATTCCTATTTCTTGTTAAAATCAATTCATTTTTTTAAAAAAGAAGGAAAAATGGCAAAAGGGAAAACAGAGAGGTCTTGTACATAATGACAGTATGTGTTCTAGGTCCTCCCCTGCACTACCACTCAAATAAGTACATCACAAAACCATGACACAGGTTGAGATCAAAAGAGAGACTCTGAAATTCCTCGAGGTTTTTTAAGACATCGTCTTCTGACCACAGAACATCCTTCACACATCACATAAATCTTTTGATTGGAAATGAACCTCTGACCTTTTGTCTGACTTTGAACAAGGCAGAGAAACATTACACATAACCTAAACGATATGCCATTAAGCATCAATCACAATAGTTGCCAATATATTCACATTTGCTCATGTGTGAAGGAACATGTTAGTCCCCTACCCCACACTGCGCACAGGGCAGGGTATTACACTATCCAACTAAGCCCAGGACTGGGCGCCAATCAATCGCTGGGTGCACACACGCGCACGTACATACACACACACGGACGGGCAATTTAAAGTGCCCAATCCACCTAACCTCCATGTTTTTGAACTGTGGGAGGAAACCCACGCAGACACGGGGAGAACATGGAAACTCCGCTCAGAGGGGGACTCGAACCCAAGACCTCAGTACTGAGAGGCGAACGTGCTAACCAGTAAGCAACCACTTCGCCCTATTTATATTTATATTAGTGTCAATTAGTTAAAAATGAACTGTATTGGGCCCCAAGTGGCTCAGCAGGCTAAGATGCTGACACTCTGACCAGAGGATCGTGAGTTCAAATACCGATCATGCTGTTTGCCATCAACAGCCGGGGCCCACAGAGAGCAAAATTGGCCGTGCTCTGTCTGGACGGGTAGATGGCGCTCTGTCTCCCTAACACTCACACACTGCAATGTCCGCTGGCTTGGGCATCTACTGATTGGTCCATTCAAAAGTAGAGACCCTGCACTTTTCTCCGAGCGCATTGGCTCCCCAGAGACGGTGTATCAAGCGGTAGTTCAAAAAGAGGTGGTGGCTGTATCGCACACAATGGAGGAGGTGTGTGCATGTCTTCACCATCTTAGAGTCAGGGACAGTGCAAAGTGATGGGGAGAGCCCCCTAGTGATTGGGATGGGTTAATTGGCTACTACTACATTGGGAAGGGGAGAAAATTGGCAAAAATTATATATATATATATATATATATAGAAAAAATTACTGTATAAATCATCACAATATTCTGTGATTAATCATGATTAAAATCATGACGCAATTCCTTTAAATGCTGGTATTTGTGTGTGTGTAATAATGCTTTGTCTGAGGAAATTGAAGTCTGGAGTAAAGTAGCTATGGCTCCATAGGTAGCTTTTTAGATTAGCATCCATGTTATCTGGCCACGTGAGCAGCCACGAACCCACCCACAACAGACAAACTTGGGGTGACTTGAGTGACTTGTCGCCTGCCAGAGTGAACACAGGGTTAGCCTATGCTAGCAAACTGCATGGGCGCTACAGTCTGTCCTAAAGCATGAGCTAGTGAACTTGTGGAGTCAAAGTGTTTTGATTGTTGTTTTCCCCCAGTGGTTAGCATACTCATAATGTCAGCTCATGCATGGTTTATACAGCAATTAAGATATTACTCTAGATGATATATACAGCACACCCCTAACTGGAAGTGAGCACCTTCGTTAATCCGTAAAACATCCTTACTGTCAAATCAAAGAGCATACTTTGTTATAGTCAGAAATTCAAACTGAACCACATTAACATGCAAATTCAAAGCTGCTGCAAATGCAGTGTTGGTTGGGGTCATCCTGAGGAAATATTTGCAAACTACAATTGTAGATGTCCACCAAACATTTAAAAATTATTTCAGTCTATATTGTATATTCGGATCCAACAACGTTTACACAGATGAGGTGTTTCATAAGGGAGCATTTCAGTATGTCTTGTTACTTATACAACAATCCATAAGAAAATACAAAAGATATGAGACCAAACTAAAAAGATTCAAGGTCTGTTCAAGGTATTAATCTTTTGATGTGTCAGCAGTTTTATCTATAGGTCATAAGATCTACAGTTCTTTTGCAAAAAGACAGGGTCTCACTGTTCTCTGCATTCCTAATAAAAGTCAGGCAATACACTTACAGCATCCTTAATGAACCCTTGCAGTCATAATGAACTCTTGGCAAATACGCCCTTCACATTAACTATCTTATCTGAGCTTTGTCTGCTTTCTGTCAAACTTCTGCCATTACCCTGATGCTCGACAATGACCTTGTAAACATAACATCGCTTACAAATACACTTTCAGACCAGATTATTTGTAAGACTGCCTGTATGAATATGGTTGCATTTCACTGCACATTGTTAGTGCATCATTAAGAAAAAAAAAGTACTATAGGTCTTTGCTGGACACAATTCTACAAAGCTGAGCTCACTACCATAGTGGGAGGTTCCAGTGAGCCAAAGAATCAGCTCTAATAACTTTCCAAATTAATCATCAAATTATTCCACTAGTCAGTTAATCATCAAAGCAGGCTGTTGTGAGATTTGAAATACATCACTAGCAATGAACTCAACTCTTTTTCATTTACTATTGAAGAACAGTGGAAAAAGTGCCTAATAAAATGTGCTATAAGAAAAGGGTGTTAAAAGTGGTCTAGGCTCATGAGAATTCTTCAGTCACAGTGAACTGCAGATATTGGGTGTTTAACTGTTCTTAAAGAGAAAAGGATTGAAGGAGGAGCTTACTGATGTTCATGTGGTGTGTTTAAAGACCAGTTCTGACACTCCACACCAGTCTCAGTCACTGATCTCCTCCCTTTGTAATTCAGCCCTGTGCCGATGATGCACTCTTTAACAAAGTCTGTAGGGGTAACACAAATGAATGTTTTCAGTTAAACCATTATGTTTAGTTATCACAGTAAATTGTTTAAATAAATTACACACATTTGTGAATACAGTGTTCTGTTCTTGTGAATACACTGGAAAAATAACAGTGAAAAACAAGCTACACTGACATCATGCACAAACCGATATAATGTGTCAACTGACCATCAAGTTTAAATGTTGTACAGTCAAGTCGAACTGGCATTTATGTGATTATGTGAGTGTGTGACTGTGTCTGTGTAAATAAATGTGACAACATACACGTGTGAATATATCTATGTCCTCTACAGCTTGTAATTGCTCATATTTGGATTTCTACCTCAATCAAACTCATAATGAATATGAGCACACTTGTTTATCAACCAGCATGCATAATCATTTGTACTATTTGTACTATCCATACTGAACTATCTCTACTGAAAAAATCGCACAACCAATTACAGTCATTAATGGTAAAAGCATGCAAAACGTAGTGCTTTCAAACTGTATCGTGGCAGGCTACAGTCCTGTATAGATTGATGTTCTTCCTGTTATAATACCCAAATATCCACTTATCCCTCCGTTCAAGTCTTATTTTATCCCACTCTTACTACAAACACATCTTAAGGTGTCCATCATTTGTTCCTGCAAAAGATGTCCTCTTGAAG
Source organism: Crenuchus spilurus (assembly GCA_036984385.1). Lineage (NCBI taxonomy): Eukaryota > Metazoa > Chordata > Actinopteri > Characiformes > Crenuchidae > Crenuchus > Crenuchus spilurus. Next base: position 33,610 of record BRDA01020057.1, read on the forward strand.
GCAGCACATGTTGCTGTAAGATCTCAACTTACTTCTGGAAATGTAAATACAATTTGCCAAGGGCACTGAAACAACCCCATACCATGGCAGACCCTGGTCAGACATAACATTAAATATTTTGGGTTCATACTGTCTGCAATGAAATAAAAGTCAAAGTAACAAATCAATTGTTGTGCATAGACTGGTAAACTGCGCTTAAGCTTGAAATAAGATTAAGAGGATAACTGGATAGTTTTAATGGTGGCACCTTAAAAAATTAAGTTTACAAGCTTGTCATAGAATCTTCAAACAAGGAGAATGATTACATGGGTAACAGCAAATGATCTGCAGTAATCTCTGACACTTAACACTTGTATTCATGAATAAACTATAGGAAAACCACAGGACAAATGTGTTCATGGGAAACTAACAGAGGAAATACTGCTGAATGTCTCAAATTTGCTAAATGGTCCACATACACATACTGAAACAATATCCTATGACACAAAAATGTAATATAAAAAAAAATAAAAGTGGTTTGGGTGCTGAAAACACTGCATAACAACATCAAAAACTCTTCTCTTCTGTTAAAATATGTGAAATAAGAATAATTGTGCAAGGTTGTTTTGCTGCCTCAGCACCTGAATGTTTTGCAATAGTATTTGGGGGGGGTGCGGGTATATTTTGAATTTGGAAATTGTACTGAAAAATGTCTGCACATCTGTCTGTAATCTAAACGTCAAGGGAAAATGGGAAAATCAAATAACAGACATTGATACAACAGTCAAGAGTAAATCAACATGTGATCAACAAATAAGTTCAAAGACAAGAAATTCCAATAATCTGGAATTGCCAAGTCAGAGTTGCACTGAAATGTTGTGACTGTGAGAAGAATTCAAAATGCATTATATGTCTAAAATGGTACAGACAGACTTTACAATAGACTATTGAGCATTTCAGGAGAAGGTAAAAAAAAGTTTTATATAAACAATTCCAGCATAAGACTACGGAGCAACAGAGAAGTGTTCAATGGAGTGATTTAGCTTAATCAAATAAAGTTTCATCAAAAGTTAGTATTTATGACGCAGAACATCCAACATCCAGAATACACTTTTGGCTGAATCCAATCAAATCCACAATTTCCCTTATACCTTTGATTTCAAAAGAAATGTTATATAACCAGTTATCTGCAAACCATTGGACATACATGCAAATGTTTGGGTACCCCTAGTCAAAATTTGTTACTGAGAATATAGTAAATGTAACTTTTTTTATTATGCTCAGTACTAAGTAACACCACCCTTTGGCAACCTTCAGCTTGCATCTATTGAGGTAGTCCATAGTGTATTATGATGTTTAGGATCATTATTCTGTTGTAGAAGACACCTAATCTTTTTTTTCAATGTTGGTATTTAACTGAATCCATTCTTCCCTCTTCCAATGACTGCAACAAAAGCCCAAAGCATCAGTCCGCACCCATGCTTAACAATTTTTTACGATATTTTTTCTTCAAACATATTTTTGCTCATTGTGGTCAAAAAGTTATATTATAATTTGTTTCCAAAATGCATCTGGCTTGTTTAGATGTTCATTTACAAACACTAAATAATGAATTTGTGGAGACGATGAAGGAAAGAATTTCCTCTAATGATTCTTCCATGAAGGTAATATATGATTGCAGGTGTCACTGCACAGTGGAACCAAAACTCCAGAGTCTGCCAACTTGTCCTTAATATATTTCAATGTCAAAAAAGAGTTCTGAATTCCCCTTCAATCATATAAGCAGGTCCCTTGATAAGATTTATTGGTCTTCCAGACATCAAGTTGACCTCCAGCATTAACAACGGCACTGTTAACTGCAATTTCTTAATTACATTATGATCTAAGGAAACAGCTACTTGAAAATGCTTTGCTGTCTTCTTAAAGCCTTCTTCTGCTTTGTAGGCATTACTTATTTTAAGAGTAGAGTACTAGGCAGCTGCTTATTGAAGCTCATGGCTGCTGAATTTTGGGACATGGCTTGAGAACAAAGAGTATTTATAAAGCTTTGAAATTTGTATCACCTGGCCTTTCCAAACAATAACTGTGACCAAGCAACAGCCCTAACAATGTAATTGAGATCTGAGACCTCTGTAAAATGCATCAAAAGGCTCAAATCTCTTGTGGCACTAAATATTCTGCAAGATCTTACTAATCAAACCTTGTGAAGATAATTTGCCTTGCCACATTGCAACTTCAGGTCATCATATAAAAGTAATGAAAGAAATTAGTTTTACCTTTTTTCTCGTAAAGGTCAAAGTTGAAGTCATTCTCTTGGCGGACGCTTGGTGTGAGGCTATCAAAGGAGAGTAAATGACACTTGGTGCCATTCTGATCAAAGCTGAATGCTCTAGAGAGAAAGATTGTGTGTAAATTAGTTAATTAATTTATTCAGTTAGATATTATTTGAGAAACAAGCAACCTTTGAAAAAGCGCAGAGGTCTGAATTATACAAATTTTGTTTTGTCCATTCAAGATATTTATTTAAGCTGAATAAACCAATCTCTTGTTAGTAAATTAAGTATTTTTTAGGCTGAATTAACTAAATTTGGTACCACAGATAAAAAGCCAACAAATCCCAAAAGCGCAGTGTTACTACAAAGTATGGGTGGTACTTCCCTGCCAAGGTGCAAAAGAGCTGTTACTTAAAACATGAAAATGGGAAGTAGTTGATCTGCTGAATCTAGATTTCCACTTGTAATGTAGCTTCCAGCTGCTTCCTCTGAGCACACTGTGCAGTGTGCATTAGGGCACTGCTATTTGAATGCTGAAGAAGTTTGGAAAAATAAATGCTGGAGGGGACAAGCTATACATTTCTCCATACACTTATTATCTAGTGTTTCATTACAAGTGAGGCTATCACTGTTAGGACAAACTGCATGAAATGCTAATATTAAAGGAATGGTTCACTAAAAAACTAAATGAACTGATATTTTCATTAATCCAACTGAAAATGATCAACCAATGTTTTGCATTTGAAGTCTGCTTATTTAGTTTTTCATTAGAACTAGGCCAATATAATGAGGGGAAAAACCTTCAATTCCATTCACCTTGTAGTTCCAGCGCAAAAGTAAACAAGCAAACTTCAAGCACCAAATATGCCTTGGCTGATTGACTGCATCTGGGGTAAGGAAAAATGATTTTTCAAGAAATGATTCCATTTTAAGCACCATAGATTCCTATCAATGGACAACATTCAGACTGATCACATATAAATGACCTTTAAACACTACAATACCTGCAGGTGAAGGGAAGTTTCCTGTTGCGGCTGCAGCGGCGGGCACACTTTCCCACACTCATCTTTCTACTTTTGGTCATGCAGGAGGGGTCAGGTGGAGCAACCAAACGAACTCCATCCGTCTTCTGGTAGTCTTGCAGAGCATGTCTCTTGCTTTCTGCCATGCAACAAAACTCTGTATTTACATTTATTTAGATTACTTAGATTGGATTAATATTATTTTCAAATAATAGTTATTGTAATATATATATATATATATATGTGTGTGTGTGTGTGTGTATATATATATATATATATATATATAGGGGGCAGCCATGTGGTAAGGATCTGGTCTTGTGACCAGAAGGTTGCTGGTTCGATCCCCAGACAGGACATGACTGAAGTGCCTCCTAACCCTCTAACTGCTCCCCGGGCGCCGGTGGATAAGGGCTGCCCACCGCTTCGGGCACAAATTCTCACAGCCTAGTGTGTTCACGTTGTGTGAAAAATCAAATTGGCTAAATTGGTTGATCTTAATATATATATATAAGATCAAGATATAAGATTAAGATATATATATATACAGAAGTCACAAGACACAGCATGAAGGGCTTAACAAGAAGACAGGTTCTAATGAGATTTTCAAAGCAGACTGTACACTAGCAAACTGAGACAAATGGACAGAAAAGCAGTGGACTAGTGGAGTGGAAAATGAGCCAGTTCACTGTGTTTCAGTGTAAGAGTAATCTAGAATGTGTAATAAGATGCAAGGACATCCATCATTGTCTGATTAAGCATGGTGACTCAAGCAAAGTGGATTCATTGTGAGGGCTGTAAGGAAGTGTGCCAAGTCCTTGCTGATCGAGTAACAAAACTCCTCAGTACAGAACCAGAGACAAACTTCCACATGCATGAGTGAGCTGCCGTTTCACTACCCAAAATCATTGAATGTCACAGTATAAGTAAAAGAAAAAAAGTTTTCTTAAAAATAAACACAAGCAGTCAGACATATCTATCACATACCTTGCTTGCATATTAAACACAATAGACAAAGAATCTGTATCACATCTGTATCCTCATTCACAACAGCAGTTCCCCAGGTACGAAACTTGAATTCTGGCCCATGAATGCTTGAAATTAAAATTTGAGGAAGTTTAGTTCTTCACTGACTATCCTTTTTTATGACAGATTCTATTATTTTCCAGACATTATTATTAAAATGTATACAAAGATGTGGTATTTCATA
>BRDA01020060.1:0-10629 GCA_036984385.1 Crenuchus spilurus
CAAGTTTAATGATTAGAATTGCAGTATTGTCTGTATCTGTATAATTTACAGGTTAAAGGTTTAATGATTTTAGTACTGACCTTTTAATTTACTTTTAATTTAAATTTGATTTTAAAATAATTATACACTTAATGTTTGCAGTTTTTTCGTTGTAAAATAACCATAGATCTGCATTTAATGGCTGAAATTTTGCCTGTATTTATTTCATTTACTGTATTTTTTGTTTTAAATTTATTAATAATCTAAATTTAATGACTGCAGTATTGGCTGTATTTGTATGATTTAGGTCATTTACTGCTAATGTTTTTATAGATGTGATGTTCACATGAGTTTGTTATTAACGGCAATAAACAGTTTCGACCATATTTTGTGTTGCTTGTGCCAACAACTGCTCCTAGATTTGCGTGGCATAAAGCCCCGCCCTCGATGGGTATCGGCTATCGGCCGATCGCGCTGAAAAGGGATTGGAAATCGGCCTCAAAAACGCCGATCGGTCCATCTCTAGTTAATTTCAATAGCATCATCATCCATTCATCCTAGTTCTTTGTCAGCATTCGTGTCTGTGATTTCAGCTTGACGCCTAAACATCCCTTTGTTACTGCATAAAGTGTCCCGCCTGTCTACAGTTACCAGGATATTCAGATCTTATGCTTCTAGTGCAGTTGGCCACCATATGTCCAATAATCTCTGTGCTGTCCATGTTTACTGCAAAGTTCCTGTAAAATCTGTGATCTTACACATAGCTGAATAACTTTCATCAGCTTCATAATCGCTGCTCAATAATAAAGTCCTAACTAGGGCTGGATATTATTCTGAATTGTTCAATACTCGTAGTCAGGTTGCCGGTTCGATCCCCAGAGAGGTCATGGCTCAAATGCCCTTGAGCAAGGCACCTAACCCCCAACTGCTCCCCGGGCACCATGGATAGGGTTGCCTACCACTTCTGGCACATGTTCTCACAGCCTAGTGTGTCCACTAGAGTGTGTGTGTCACTGCACAGATGGTTAAATGTTGGTCAGATTTCATTGTGAATTCATTGTTGAATCTAATGTAATCATAGCAATACTCTTATCTGGCTTCAGTACTGAGTTCTGAATTATGTTATAAATTAGCAGCCCAAAGTGGGTGTGGCTTTAAACAGAATGGATGTGGGGATATTTAGTGACTGCAACCAACTATTTACAAAATTTATACAAACTCTAGACAGCTAATCACCTGTCTAGATGTGTGATCAAATATGTTTAAGTACAGTAATAGTGCTGTAGAAGTACTGTATGTTGTTGCTCTGCCTGCATCACATGTTAATAAGGAAAACTATGAATACTAATGCATCTCAAGCAAATAGAATATCATGATAAAGTTTATTTATGTCCATAATGTAACTCTCAAAGGTAAACTCTCATTCATTATGTGTAAAGTGACATTTCAAGCATTTTTTAGTTTTACTGTTGATCAATATGACGTTTACGTTTATGGCATTTGGCAGTCGCTCTTATCCAGAGCAGCGTACAAAAGTGCTTTGTGTCCAGAGTCTCAAATAAGAATAAAAAAATGATATTAAGTTTGAGTAAATAACAATTTAAACAGTATCAACATCAAAACTAACTGGAAATGTGTCACTTTATGTGTAATGGTTCTAACTTTTTTTTTTTTTTTACCTTTTGTGGGTATTTTTACTAAATTATAAAATGCTCTAGTTAAAATTATGACCTTTCTGTTGTTAGGGTCTGTTTCTGTTGTTGTTCCACATCATCTTCCTCCTCAGAAACCTGCTCATCTGTATCAGTATGCTGCTGTGTCCTCTGATTCATTATCAGCATAGATATGATCCAGCTTACATTATGATCCATGGCTTACATTAAATCTTTTCATTGTTGTGGACTGTAAACTGGAAATGTGTATTCCACAAAATACAAACTCTAAACTGATTTGGCCTTACATGTCTGTCTTCCCTTGTTTTGTGAAACAGGCAAAGACAGAAGCCCATAACTGAAGCTCAAGTGGTTGTAAGAAGAGCTAGCTGTGGGCTGTTGGTGTATAGTGTGTTTATGATTTCAGATTTGGCACTTATTGTTTTCTTATTTGAACGTATACCTGGGTCAAAATTGACCCGTAACACCATAGATGTTACAAAAATGAATAATATTAAAATAATATGTATATTTTTAAAAACATTAAAAGAAATGTGTTCTAATGGGGCCCCCGAGTGGCTCAGCGGGCAAAGACGCTACCACTATGACCCGAGGATCGCGAGTTTGAATCCCAGTCATGCTGTTTGCCATCAACAGCCGGGGCCCAAGAGAGCAAAATTGGCAGTGATCTCTTTTTTTTAATTGGCTACCATTGCATTGGGAAGGGGATAAAAATGGGCAAAAACCAAGAAATGTGTTCTAATACCCTTCAGTAATAGTCATGTGACATAACCTTTTATTTATTTACATTATTCTCCTGACCTTCATTTGGCATTTTTTATATTGACAACGAGGGGTATGCTGTCAAAAGAAAGACCCAGGGGCCACAAATAAAAATACCAAAACCAATCCTTTCATGGATAAGGAAGCCTAACAAGGTAAACAAAAATTAAGATACAAATTGGTTAATTATTTGTTTTTAGGGTATCTTATGGCTGAACTGAGACATGGGTCAAAACCGACCCATTAACATAAGAGATAGTAACAGAAAGCTAACACAGGAGGAAGGTTAAATTAAATTATGAACACAAATGAACCTTTTCACAATATTCTCATTTTTGGAGAGGCACTAGTACTAAATTCTAGTCTGGTTTAGAATTTTAAAAACAAATATCTCGCCTGTTATACACACATTTACGGAGGTGCTATGTCTGTATAGCTCTGTAAACCAGTGTCATCTAGACAACAGAGACTCCACAGTGATCCAGATTCGTGACACTGCACCAATTAAGTCTTATCAATAGTCATCAAATATTGTGACAAGGCTTGGCATCATGTTTATAAGCTTTATATCCATGTTTGTCAAGGCTATTTATAAAAATAACCTTACCAAACTTAGTATTTAAAAAGTTAAGACCTCAATCCACCAGGAAAGCTCATAATAATATAGTATAATAATAAATATATAATAATAAAATAATAACTAAGGTCCTGTGACTTTAAGAGCAAATTGGTCGAGCAGTTTTTCTGAGTAAAGTCTGTCTGAGCCTCTCTAATTCAGACACTCTCATCATGACTGTAAACAAATCCAAGCAACACCTTAGTCAGCATGCCATAAAAGCAGAACTACACTCATTTAGTGTACATCAATCTGTCAGTTATGTCAGTGGTGTGATTCCTTCAGTCCTTACATCATCCTTTGTGTTCTGTTTTTCTTCAGAGGAGTGAACGTGGTACCATTTCTGGAGTTCATTGGCTTACCTGACAAAGTGGTGGGTGTTTTGCGAGACTCGCAAGGTGGATATGCACTAACAGCCTATGCCATGTACAAGGTACCAGATGTGAAGATATGTATAATATTATGAAGTGCTGAGACTTTATTAAGTGCACTTTGTTGTGTGTTATTTACATGTACATTGATCAGCCATAAGACACAAACCAACCACCTTTAAGACATAAGACACAAACCAACCACCTCTGAAGGTGTTCTTTGGTGTCTGGCACCAGCACAATCTTTTAAGTCCCGTTTGTTTCAAGGTAGAACCACCGCAGATTGGACTGGTCCACCACATCTAAGTGATGCTTGATCAGATGGACTTTTGAGGGATATTGAGGTCAATGATTATCCTGTTGAAAACGGTCACTGTTGCCATGAAAGGGTCTGCATGTAGTTGGTGACACCACCATGAAGGTCAGGACCCAAGGTTTCTGTGCAGAATATTATCTAGAGTACCTCCTCTTGCTTGCCATCTTCCATGCATCCTTGTGCCATCTCTTCCTTAAGCAAGTGATGCACCGAGCCGTGCTAAACAAATCATGATTTATGAGACAAGGTCACCACCTTCCAATGGATTCAGTGGTCCAGTTTTGAAGCTTACATGCCCATTGTAGGCACGTTTGGGAGTGGACATGGGTCTGTAGCTGCAAGGCCTCAATACCATGTGCTGTGTTCTGACACCTGTCTATTATAGCCAACATTAGAACCTGTCACTGGTTCACCAGTTGTCCTTCCTTGGACCGCTTTTGGTAGGTATTACTCATTGCAAACCAGGAACATGCTACAGTACCTGCAATTTCAGATGCTCTGACCCAGTCATCACAATTGAATGCTTGTTAAAAAGTCAGTCACATCCTTAGACTTGTCTGTTTTTATGCTTTCAATGCATCAACTTCAAGAGCTGATTGTATACTTGCTCTTTAAGATATCCAATCACTTGACAGGTGCCATTGTAACAAGATAATCAGTGTTATTCACTTCAGGGCCAAGGCCCAAATTGGTATGGTTGGAGCATCTCTGAAAGGTTGTTGTGTTAGCAGGTGCCTACTGACAGTGGTCCTTACAGGAACAAACCATGAACTGGCAGCAGCGTGCAGTGATGCAAAAGGGCAACAAAGGCTATCCCATCTGGTCTGAAATTTTAATGATTGTTACAGGAGAAATGTGTCAAAATACAGTTACAGTGCATCTCAACATGCCATGTAGATACAGACTGGTCAGCGCCTTTGTAGGTAGGGCTGCCACAAACGATTATTTTTATAGTCGACTAATCACTGATTATTTTTTCGATTAGTCGACTAATCAGATCATACATTAATTGAATATAAAACATACAGCTTATCGCACTAGAATGCAGCTGTTATTATATAACCGTCATTAGATTTCAGCTATATACTAACTAAAAATAAAAAACAATTAAGATCATAGTTCATTAAACCTTTAATGAAATATGCAGCTTGTTGCAACAAACAATAATTTAACTGTTTAGCGTAAAGTGTAAAAATAGCACTGAAACATAACGTTAGAAATGTTAGCATTAGCATTGCTATTCAAACACATGACTGTTATAACGTTACAGAAAACACATGAATGTGTTCTAAGGCTGATGAATCAAATCGTCATCACTAATGTTCACTTTTACAGCTATAAATATGAGTAAGCAGCAAGTTAACTCTCTGTTTACACTCTGATTAGCAGCTAACTAGCAATTTAGCTTACCGAGATAACGGTCCCTCTTCATCATTGTCACAATCAGGCACAACAGCTTCCTTTTCAGGTGCTCGTGCATCGCAGTTGTGCTGCCGTGGAAGGCACGTTCTGCCTTGCAGATATTGCATTGCACACGTTTCTCTCTCACTTTCTTAAAATGATCTTGGCCCACTCTTTTGAGCTCTGTCGCGGGTACTCTTTTGAGCCTGTCTGTATATAACGTCCTGTGACGTCATCCACGGGCTACCCCAGTTATCACTACTGCGCATGTGCGTCAAGGACAGAAAGGCAGACGCAGCAGTAAAAGGTGAGTACGCAGCAGTTTGGAGAGAAAACGAAGGTAAAAACAAAAACGACGCATCGACTATTAAATTAGTTGTCGACTATTTTAATAGTCGACATAATCGTGACTAGTCGACTAATCGTGGCAGCCCTATTTGTAGGTCAACTTGTTCTGATGCCACACAAAGGACCACAGCTTATTAGGCAGGTGGTTATATTTTGGCTCATCAGTGTAGATATAAACACATACAACAGCGCACAAGATTCTTTGGGGTTTTAAGTTGTAATTATCTAATTATCTCAATTTTCTTTGCTGAAGCTTGCAACTCCAGCTAGGTACACCGTGACTCTGGGTGGTACATCTCTGTCAGTGCAGTATCTCCGAAAACATGGCTCTCTCTCCACTCCTCCTCCGGTTAAAGATTATCTGCAAGACAAAATGGAGGAGACCAGAGAGCGTCTGTCTGAAAAGATGGAGGAGACGAAAGAACGATTTTCGGAGAGAATGGAAGAAACCAAAGGACTCCTCTCGGGTCGAATGGAAGAGACTAAAGAACGTTTCACTGATAAAATGGAGGAGACGAAAGACAAGCTCTCTGAACGACTGCAGGACACGAAAGACAAAGTGTCTTTCCGGAAGAAAATGGATTAACAGTTGTGCAAGTGGCAGTCAGGCATGGTCAGGAGGATGCTGTGGGAAACATGCAGGGCTGCAGCAATTCGAGGAATTTCTGATGACTTTAAAACAGCACAAATATCAGCACTTATAAACACGTCTAAAACTGCTCCCAGTGCAACTGGACCTAAACCTAAATTCTCATTCAGTTGGAACGTTAGTGTCTTCTTAAGCATCTGAAAATGTCTTGTTTACACTGCTTTTATTGAGTTTAAATGGTAAATGTGTCAGAGAAGAGACCACTTTGTCAACCAAATTAACCAGTTTGGCTACATCTTGGACATACGGTTCTGGGTTAAACCTGTAAACAGTGTAGGATGTTTCACAGATGGATGGACATATAGAAAGAAGGGACAGAGATGGATGGTGGATGGAGAGACAGACATGGATGCATGACCCATCCCTTGATTATGATGATTAGCAGCACTGAGCAGGTGATTTATGAAAGTGAAAGGTATTAGTAAGACTCGTCTTTCGTCGACTGCCCGAAATACCTAGAATGTAGTGCTGTAATGACAGTTTATCTCAAACTTGAAACAGTATTTTTTATGTATTTTTTATCTAATATAGAGTGTGTATGTTTTAATAAAGTACATATAAAGTGTGATGTTTGTATTGACGGCCGAATCTACACACATTGATTTCTTGAAAGCATCGTTTTATATTTCGCAAAGAGCTGCATGTTTGAGGATCAGCTAAATCTAGACTGTTGTGATCTGTATCATTACAGAGAAGAACGTTTAACAGAAGCTGAGACCTGACTGACTACCTTACAAGTGAGCTTGTGGACTGCAGATGAGAAATCAAGTTGTGTAAAGACTGAGCTGAATAAGTGAAATACAATGTTAATGACAATTGACATTTTTGACTGCAGTCATTCATTTAGATTGACTTGATTCTCGGGCAGGTCAAAACTGAAGTGCACTTCAGCAAGGCAGCTAACCCCCAAATGCTCCCTGGGCGCCATGGACAGGGCTGCCCACCGCTTCAGGCACATGTTCTCACAGCCCAGCGTGTCTGTTTCGCTGCACAGACGGGTTAAATGTGGAGGTCAAATTGTGATTGGCAAGTCACATTTATGGCGTCAAAACAGGTTCAGCTTAAGCGTAAATGTAAAACAGGTATTGTAAACGTAAGTTTCAAGAATCGTAAATCTGTAAATGAAACTGTAAAATTGTAAATTAAAAACAATCAAACGAAAAATACTGGTTAATGTTTACTATTCACAAATTACGGTTATGATAAATTTTTTTTTACCTTTTTTTTGACGGGAGGGTGGGGCACAATGCTCATTGGCTAGAGAGACAGGATATTACGACATCACTTTAGCCGAAAACTAACCTCCCGTAATGAGGGTGTCGCTACTGTAAATCTATGTGTTCAGATCCCATTCCAATAAGTTATCTAATACTAGTAAGTCTACCCCAATGCTCTTCACACTCAGTTGTTCACTGCCATTTAACTCCTTGTGTACACCAGTCATAGCCATAAAAAAACCCTTATAGTAACACATATTTTGAGCCATTAAACCATAAGGAGTTAAAAGGTAGAGAAAATGGGATATTTTAAATGCAAAGAAAAGCAAATATGGAGGTATGTTCTTCTTAATCATATTTACTACTACTAATAAAAATAATAATGCTAACAATAATATCTGATTGGACGCTCTAGAATTTAGGCTGGTGTCAGGTTGTATAGGGAGGGCGCTTTATGTCAGACATCGGGATGGAGCTTTTTGGGGACCTGGCAACCCTGCTGCTGCTTAACACATCCGCTCCCCACCGTCTATGTAAGTCCACTCTTTAGTAAGTTATCCTGCAAAAGTTGTCATCCTTCACTAAAAACGACTAATGCAAGTCGTAAAACTTTATCCAGAAATGACGTTTATACGCATGTGAACGAATCGAGTAGACACCCTCTCATCTTGTGGAACTGAAGTGATGTAATATCCTGTCCCTCTAGCCAATGAGCGTTGAGTCCCACCCCCGTCAAAAAAAGGGTAAAAAAAAAATTGTGAAGTGAAAAATAAAAATGAGAAACGAAAGTGTAAGTATTACATTTACAACCAGTATTTTTCGTTTGATTGTTTTTAATTTACAGTTTCATTTACGATATTTAAAACTTACGTTTACGCTTATGCTGAGCCTGTTTTGACGCCATTCGCCCTATTCACAATCCCACAATTCCATGCGCGAACGGCAACATCCGAAGTAGTTGTTTGCTTAATGGCAGCAGTGAATGTGTCAGCAGGAGAGTTTAAAATACGTAGAAACAAGCCTATAAATCAGGGTTCTAGATGTTGTGTACCACAATGCAGTAATCGGCAACGGCTAGACAAACAACAGAAAAGATCGTACTATAGGTTTCCTAAAGATACCACATTAAGGAAAACTTGGGAAGATTCCATCAGGCGTGAAAACTGGTCAGCAAGTGACTATGACAGTGTGTTCTGATCATTTTGTTGGAGGTAGGTTACTGCAAACATTATTTTATTCTACCCTAATTATATACCGAAATATATACTGCACTGATGAATAAATAGGCCTCTAATGATATAAACATACACTGGCTGGCTTGATTAGGCCATGTAGGGCCCTAGTCTAGGCGTGGCTTATGTACTATTTCATAGTGTGACATTTGTAGGGCTATCCACCAGTTGAATTCATTTTTGGATATTTTCATAAAAAAATGTGCACCACAAATTATTGTGCGTGATAGTGTAGCTTAGTATTGATAGCATGCAACACGATAGCTTGCAACAACGTTTTTACACTAAAAACACACTGCATAAATTGAAAATACAAGTTGACAAGATATGATGTTTAATATCAAAAGACATTATCTGCATATAGTTACAAAAGATAGTAGATATCACGTAAGTATTTACTTACGAAATAAAGTTGTAAACAGTTTATGTAGCGTAGCTGGCATAGACAAGAGAAAATAGTGAACGGGATGTTGCCGGTTGCGCGGTGCATTCTGGGATTTGTGAAAGGGGCGAATACATATTGTGCAATAAGTTGAATCTAATGTAATTAGTAGTAGAACTCAACTCAGAATTTGTACCTTTTTTGACCATTCTTGGTGTGGATGAATTGTTTTCCAGCATCACAAGCATCAATACCAAGATCTCAATCACACTCATGTTTAAATCCATTGTTTAATACCATGTTTGTGTTGAAATCATTTCAATATAACCGAATGCATTAGAACGGAGCGAGGAAATGAAAGAAAAAGACATTGGAAAGGGAAGACACATTAGTATTTTTGTTTTAATGTTTTGCTATGGTTTGACCACAGCAGTACAAGCATAAAATCTTTGACTACAACGGCATTTAGAGCGACATTTTTTGACTATTTTTTTTCCTTTTTTTGCATGTTTTTTTTCTGAAAAAGTATTGCAGTAACAGACCTTAGGCCTAGAACCTATTACATCACAATTGCTTAAATAAAAAAGAGGCAAAATACACATTTTTAATGTGTATATAAGCGTGTGCATGTACGTGTATCTAAAAGTATAAGTACACACTTATGCATACACACAGATAAAAGGAAAAAAAAAAACCTGGGGTACAACTTGTAAATAAAAAAACCCAAAATGATACAAAGTCCGTGATGGAAGCAGTCCTGTGTTGACCGATGATGCTGAGAAGCTACGGTTAGCGCAGTGGTGTGCACAAGCATCTGATGCTTTAGAAAGAAACAAACTCAGGGCTGCAATCAGCTTCAGGAGGAAAGTCTACAGCGTTCTGGGGTTTTAGAAAATCACACCATAGGCCTCTCAAGGCTACACAACTGCCACTGGTCATTGGAGAAACAAAATGCCATTGCTATGTACATTATCGTCTGTTACATATTTATGGACATGCTCAACAGGTAGTTACAGTGGAGACCCAGCATAACTGTCTGCAATTAAAATCCACATTTTGTTCCTGACATACCACATACACAGAATGTCTGAAATAAATATATATATATAAAAAAAAAAAAATGGTAGAAGTGTCATTGTAGCCACTGTCTGATTACTGAAAGGCAGGAAGCATAGCATTGCATGGAAATGTAATGTTTAAGACTAAACTGCCCAGCACGCGCAATGACGTTCTGACAATGTTGTCTATGTTCTTGCACTGTTGATACAATGTTATGGTAAGGTTCTGTGCCTGCTGAGTGGGCATTTCTTACAAAAATTAACCCCAAAATTATTTACGCACTTCCTTAAAAGTCTGGACACATTGATGTTTTTGTGCAATGTGGACACATCTACAATCAGGATCTCTGCCCTCATATGTGTTCATGCTGTTTCCTTGACTTCAATTATGCATCCGTGTAAGAGATACAGTCTTGGGCAATAGTGCGTACAGCCCTGGTTAAAAAACATGCAAGTTAATGCTGATCTCTGCTACAGAGAACTCGCTTCTGCACATTTTAGTGCATAGTTTCTACTTATTTGCAGCCTAATACAACAAAATTACATTTTCGGTTTTATTCCCCCCCCCCCACACACATTCTGCAGATAAACGGCAACTGTATTAAACATGCAGAAGTTTGCTCTC
>BRDA01020061.1:0-13797 GCA_036984385.1 Crenuchus spilurus
AAATTTCCCTCCAAAATAGCTGGAAGTGACATTACATCACTTCCTGTTTAGTGCTTTATAAGCCAGTTCAAGCCAGATGGCTGGAGAGTATAGGAAGGGTTAGTTTGTGTGGTCAGGCTTTGATTGGGAGCTGTTGAAGCCATAAACTTTTTAAAAATCATTTGTTTTGATTGAGCCATTCAACTATATGGGGCTTATATTTACAAACCTTTTGCATTGGCTGGAATTTACACATTCTATGTTCACTTGGAATACTGGGATTCAATAAACTTCTACCTTTTTGCACCTATCTAGAAGCATTCCCATGTGTCTTTTCTGCCAGGCCATCACCAGGTTACATTTTGTTTCTTTTCTTGTTTTAGTAAAAAAAAAAAAAACAATAATAACAATGTGAAGCAATACACACATGGAGATATTATTTACTTTCACACTGAATATATTCACAAATGCAAGCTAACCTGTTGCATTTCAGTAGTCTGCCTGGTCTGATCTGTGCCACCACGGTGTGACCAAACAGGGAAGCAGAAGGAGAGATTACACCAGCACCATTGATTGTCCTCTGGCATAGACTCTTACACACACACACTCACACCAATCTGTTGGACAATTATTCAGACAGCTAATTAGGTCACTTTCCTCCTTCAGCCACTGACAGTGGAAAGGTGTGAGATGCTGCAGACTGACCCACTGCCCCATCTGCCCCAAGGCTTCCAACAATGTGGTCCATGACTGGCCGGCTGCCCATTTCACCAGTAGACAAGCTGGCCATCAAAAAGGCTTGGAGGCAGGAGGTCTCTAGAGTTGACTATAAATATCTGACGGCTTACAGAGCCTTCTGGAATTCTGGAGCATAATATAATGATCCTTCACTGTGGTTACTTGATTAACTTATTAGTCTTACTTATAAGACTTAAGTGGTATTGTTAATCAACTACTGGGTTTTCAGGCTATTTTGGCTGGTAGTTAATGTCATAGCAGATTATTTAAATACAAAAAAGGTCAAATTAAAAAAAAACATTGACAATAAAAACTATTAAAAAAAACATGTTTGTGTCTCTTAAAAATAATTATAAGGTAAAGGAAAATGGCACTGGCCTTCCACATTACACATGTTCTTTCTCTCATGATCTCTCTCTCTCTCTCTCTCTTACTTTGTCTCACACACACTCTCTCTTTCTATTTCAACCTATTCTTCACAGATGAAGTCAGTATGTGTGACCTATATCTGGTATAATCAGTCCTCTCAAAGTTCGTGCTGTACTATCCACAAGCACTCAAAATTATAACATAACCAAAACACAGAGTTATTACTTTTAAAGTGCAAACACTCATCCCACACACATTTATGTCAGTGGTGTAACTACGGGCAGTGAACAAAAAGCTACTGAGCCCTCATAAGGCATTAAATTCCCTGGGGTGTTAGTCCCAAGAGCATGTATATAGTACATACGTACTGAATACCAGACTCTACTGTAATTAATTTAAGTTGTATTGACTCCAATCCCCCTGTTTCTTTTTTCATAATGGTAGTATAACATATATATATATATATATATATATATATATATATATATATATATATATATACACATGTTTTCTTTGAAACAGCAAGGCTGTTACAGCAGTGGTGAGAACCTACCATCTTACTCTTATGTAGCATCTATGGGACATACAGTATTGGATTTTTTTTTTACCTACTGTGACTCCAACTCACTTCTTACAGAACTTAAAAGATCTAAGTATCACTTGCATCTTGTTGTCTGATACCACAGTGCACCATCTCAGGTCTTTGAAAGTGTATGCCCAGTAAGTCACAGGGAGGACCTACATCATATTTAGTATATTAGCATATTAATCATAATGTTTTGGCTCATTTGTCTACATGGTGTACATGCACAAACAGCTCAGTCTCTGGCAATGCAATTATATGTATTTATTTATAGGTATTTTATTTATTTTATGTATGTATTTTTAATGCGGCATGGTGGCTTAGTGGTTAGCACATTCACCTCTCAGCGCTGAGGTCTTGGAGTCCCCATCTGGGCAGAATTTCCATGTTCTCTCTGTGTCTGTGTGGGTTTCCTCCGGGGACTCCGGTTTCCTCCCACAATCCAAAAACATGGAAATCAGGTGAATTGGATACTCTAAAAAATTACCTTTGTGTGTGTGAATGAATGTGTATGAATGTTTGTATATATAACCAGATATGTACCCACTCTGTCCTGGGTGAACCCCCAAGTGCTCAATGCAGTCCTCCAGATGGATGGTCGCTTTCGGTTGAGAGTACGGTGTGCACAATTGGCTGCCACTTCTCGCCGGTGTGTGTGGTTGAATGTGTGTAAATGTGTTGATTGTAAAGCATCCTTGGGTTTGAGAAAGGTGCTATATAAGTGTAACATTCATTCATTAATATTTACATAACACATGCACTACCATTAAAATATTTTATGATATTTATGCAGTTTAATGTTCAGTGAAATTAAAGAATATAACAATTAAACAATAGGACATTTAAAAATGATAGAACTGTTTTGTTTATTGAAAATTGAAATATTCACTGAAAAAATAATTATCTGAGCAAAGGTAAAATAAACCAAGCAAAGGTAAATGTAGTAAAATAAAATTTGCTATATTTATTAACAATGAAAAATTAATTTTACACCTTTATAAGAAAAAAAAAATAAAATAAATAAAAAAAAAATATATATATATATATAATTTTGGCATCAATCTGTGTTTGTTCAAAAATACATTTTGCATTTTTCCTATGCAATATATTTTTGTACAAGTCCAACCATTCTTTTTAAGTTCACCCACATAACCCACATTATTTCTGTTGTATTTACTGTTTGCAATAATATTGCAAAGAGGGATGAGCCAGCTGGTTATTTTCCCCATTGTACTTCCTCCACAGGAATTTTACTTTTAATGACACTTTCTGTCCTTTCACTATGTCAAAATAACATTATTACAGCATCATCAGAAAATATGTGTAAGAATAAAGTGAAGTAGTCTGTCTTTCCAGAAATTAAATCCAGAGACTTTTTGTTATGTGAAGATAAAATTAGCAAACTACCACAGATGTTATGAAACAAAAGGGAAATAGTATTACCTCAACTAACCTTGCTAACCATACTACAGGTACTGCTAATAATGGGGTGAGACAATTCAATGTGAGGGGGCTGTTGAGCCATGGGAATTCTTAGCTAATGTACTGATTGCACTCTTGTCAGAATCAGATCAGAATCAGAATCAATTTATTGTCAGTGCACAGGTACAAGTACAAGTACAGTGAAATTATCATCAGTCAGACGAGAAACAGTGGAACACAATGGGGAAGGAGGGGAGGTGATAAAAAATAACCCCCCCCTCAACCCCCGTACTGCACTCTAAGTGGGGCGCAGTACGAGGGCCCAGGTGGGAAAAGAAAAACATCACCTGTTATTACGCCTAAAGCACAACGACAATACTTAGCAAATGGTGAGGGAGGGGCTGGGAGGGTAGGTGGGGGGGTAGAGACAGGCCAGCAGTGGCAGACGAGTCCGGCAGTGCTTTCAGAGCGCTCTCGCAACAGAGTCGTCATGCTCCCGCCTGGGAATGAGCCGTCAGAAGCGGTTGGTGATGGGTTGGGGTAGCTGGAGGGTGGGGCAGGAGACAACAGGTTGTTTGCCCTTCTGCGGTCAGAGAGTCTGTGTTTCTCAGTCCGCACGATGACTTGCAGTTGTGGTTGTAACCTTATGTATTTTTTAGGTATTATTTGTATTGCAGCTTACATGCAGTCTCCACTGATGTCCCACAAGGCTCAGTACTGGGTCCTCTTCTTTTCTCACTTTACGCTCATTGTCTTAGTGAAGTAATTTCTTCTCATGGATTCTCATGCCACTGTTATGATGGTGACACTCAACTGACGCTTTCCTTCCCTCCTTCTGACACTCAGGTGTCCAGTCGCATTTCATCATGTTTGGTGGACATCTTTACATGGATGACAGTCCATCATCGGAAGCTTAACCCTAGCAAGACTGAGCTTCTATTTATTCCTGAAATGACTGGTCTGCATCTTGAACCTCCCATCCTGTTGTTGAATAGGTTCCTCCTATTCAACATTCAACAGATCCAACCCTTTCTAAACCAGGATGCTGCCCAGGTGCTTAGCCAGTTAATGTCCTGTTTGTAATTTCACAACTTCTGATGTTATGAAAACTGTGAGTAACATTAATCATCCTGATGTCAAAAAGATGTTGACGTTAGCAGTGAAAGCCCTCACTCAGTAAAAATGGAAGACAGTAATAGTAAAATTCACTGAAGTATTTGTAGAGTGGTCATTACAGGAGGAGGCAAAATATTTTTTTGTCGACTCATTCATTACGGAAATTGAGGCTACAATGTAAGTGCCACAATGTAAGCATTGTTTTGATGGAGAAAAAAAATATGTCGGGCTACATTCTTAGCCAATTGTATCTACCAACTACTTAAATATTTTTTTTCCTGGTGTAATTTGAAGCTAATATTAGCCTATGGCTATAATGGATGGTGTGTAATCAGAAGCAAACATTTACTTGTGGCTTTAGTGGTTGTAGTGTAATTTGAAGTATATGTTAGCTTGTGGTTACACTAATAAATATACAGTGTTTGATCTTCTTTAAAAAATGAAGACAATTTTTTTGCATTGGAATATTATGTAGATCAAGCAAGACTAGTCTTTGTGTTAATTTAATTTTAATGTTGACTCAACTTGAAAAAAAATATTTTGACTCTACTTGGAAAAAAAAATAAAACAAACTGAAGTTATTTCATATCTTGTTTGGTCAATTTCATTTCATTTGTTCATATACATTACCAGTCAAAGGTTTGGACACACCTTATTGTTTATTTGTTTCTTTTTCGTCTGTATGTCCTGATATTGCCAAGTGAGGCTTGAGCCTGGGTCAACATGGGAGGAGCTTAAACTAAACTTGTTCAACCAATCAGCTTTGCTGCCCTGCCCTCCTTTTTTCAACCTCAACAGTAATCCCCCCCCCCTTCAGCGGCATTTTTTTTCCAGTTTTCCTCCCTCATTATGGCTAAGCTCCTGTTGTACTGCATTTACATGCATTAAATATTTATTGATGAAATTTCATGTTTTACATCCTCAACATATGTACTGGGTTTATTTACACAAGTAAGCAGTTACTGTACATAGCTTTAGCTTAGCTAGTCTCAGAGCTGTTGCTCTGCTAGTTAAGCTATCTGGCCAACATAATGGTAAATCTGAGAAGCTAAATATTTAGCAATGCCCTTTCAAAATGTGAAAATCTTTTAGCTTGCATACCAGCCTTCCAGCTAGCTAGATAGCAAGCAATGGTTAATTAGCTAGATAGCATGGTTAGACTTGGTTAGGTAGTTCCAAGAAAATCAGGTCTAATATTTACTTGAACATATCTTATAGGATAGCTGTATTCACAGAAGCAGTTATTTGTTTTTATTAACAGCAGAATAAATGTTCTGGAACTGATGTTTTAAACTAGCTAGCTAACATTATGACGCCCCAGTAAAATCATATAGTTGTGTTCTTGGTATATTTCTTTTCACTACAGGAGTACATTTTATGTCAACAGTAAAAGTTTTTTAACTGATGTTTTACTTTGAACTACATATTACGCTAGCCATGTTCCCATGCTGTCCCAGGAACATCATCCAATATTGACCTGGGAACATTCATTCATTCATTCATTATCACACCTGCTTAATCCTTATCAGGGTCACGTTTAGTCCCCTACCCCCTCACTGGGCGCAGGGCAGGGCATTACACTATTCAACTAAGCCCAGGACAGGGTGCCAGTCCATCGCTGGGTGAACACACATGCACGCACACACATACATACACATACATGCACACACATGGACATTTTTTAGAGTAGCCAATTCACCTGACCTCCATGTTTTTGGACTGTGGGAGGAAACCGGAGACCCCAGAGGAAACCCACGCAGACACGGGGAGAACATGGAAACTCCGCTCAGATGTGGACTCGAAACCAAGACCTCAGCGCTGAGAGGCGAACGTGCTAACCAGTAAGCCACCGTGCCGCCACCTGGGAACATGATGCAGTTATGTTGTCTCTGGAATTTCATCATTATTTTTATTTGCTTCAGGAGCAGTATGTCACTGTGGGTGCAATACAAGGAGGAAGCGACAACAGGGATAGTTTACATGAGTTTATTCAAGACAAACCAAAACAAACACTGAGGCAGTAGCACAGAGTCCATAACATTAACTCACAAACTCAGAATAACACAGAATGTAGGACAAGAGGCACAAACACAGGAAAAGCTTGAATAATGAGAATAATCACATGGGCAAACACACACAGGGCTGTGACTAACACAAGACAGGTGTAACACATTAACCTATGAGTTTGAGAACAACTGAAGCACATGGTGACTGAGGCAGGAGTGTGACAGGAATATTTTATTTTAAAAGTAGAAGAACTGTTGTTTTAGTTTTATTTACACAGTAAGCTGGCTATGTTCTTATGATATCCCAGGAACATCATCCAGTCTTGACCCAGGCACATCATACAGTTGTGTTGTCCCTGGAATTGTATTATTTTCAACATTACTTATGTTATGAGTATTTTCATGAACTTTCACTCTTAATATAAGATATACTGCTCCTGAGGTAACGTAAATATATGTTCTCTGAAACTAAATGTGGTAGTTTGCTTAATGTATGCTTACAGCATTTTGAAGGACACATTAAGCACTAACATATTATGCAGTTCCAGGAACATCACCCTATGTTGCCCTGGGAACATCATTCAGGTGTGTTCCTTGGAAACATGTAGAAGTTTTAACTAGCAGAGCAACAGCTATGAGACTAGCTAAGCTAAAGCTATGTACAGTAAATGTTTACTTGTGTAAATAATTCCAGTACTATATGTTGAGGATGTAAAACATGAAATTTCAGCAATAAATCTCTTATGTTCAGCAGGAATTGCAGCCATGTTAGGGAGGAACACTACAAAAAATGGCGATGAAGGGAGGGAGGTTGAAAAAAGGAGGGCGGGGCAGCAAAGCTGATTGATTAAACAAGTTTAGTTTAAGCTCCCCCCATGTTGTCCCAGAACCAAGTCTCACTTGGCAATATCAGGACTTTTGTCTCATATTTTAAATGAATACTGGCCATCCAGATTATGAAGGAACACATAAGTAATCATGTAGTAAACTTAAATGTGTTAAACAAACCAAAATATGTTTTAGATTTTACTTCAAAGTGGACACACAACTGATGTCTCAAACACATTAAGAGGCAAGAAATGCAAGTCATGAACTCTTGACAAGACACAGTTGTTAACTGAAAACCATTCCAGGTGACTACCTCATAAAGCTGACTGAGAAAATGCCAAGAAAGCTGCATCTAAGCAAGAGGTGCTACTGTGAAGAATGTCAAATATAAACATGTTCTGGTTTGTTTACTTGTTTGTTTAATAAATAATTACAGATGTGTTTATTCATAGTTTAGATGACTTTAGGCCTGCAACACAATCCTAAAAGACTGTGTCAAACACTACAACTATTTATTGATTGTTTATTTATTTATTTATTTATTTGATTATTTGTGTGCAGCACTTTGGTTGACTTTGGTTGTTGTAAGGTGCTATATAAATAAATGTTGATTGATTGATTGAATTTAAGGCCACTATTTAGGGTAAAAGGAGTAATTAATGATGTGATGTAAAGAGGTGACTGTATTCATGAATTGGTATGAAAGTAGTTTCCACATAAAGGTTGAGTTTTGAAGAAATAAGCTACTGTAATAATTCAGAAGAAAAAATAATGAAATGTTTAAAAATAATGTTATCCAAATGAAACTGCATATCTCTTTCTTGATAGTGCATAATATCATTACACAATTCCAAGAAATCTAGAAGAATTTGATTGCATAACAAGCAAATGTGCAAGCATAAGCTGAACATGCATCTTTGGTGGACCATCACTCAGTGATAATAAGTATTGTGGTCAGAAATGGACGCTGTGTGCTCTGCACCAAAGACAAAAAGGACTATCCAGACTGTTATTAGCAACAACTCCAAAAGTCAAGGTATGGATAGAGTATCAAGGTGCATGTCCTCTTAATGTCCAGTCACTTATAGACCTCTGCCATGGACCTTTCAACCCTGGTCATGCTGAAGCTCCTCTGGCACAACAATCTAGCAGAAGAACTTCTTCAACAAGAACCCTACAGCAGTAGTGGTACTCTGTTCAAGAACCACGTATGCCTTGAGCCACTTAGTTAAATAGTCCATGGCCATTAGCACAAACTAATTCATAGCCTCAGTGACAGGACACAGGCCAAAGATATTTACTGCAGCTCATTCATTTTGGGCCGCAGAATGCAGAGATTGTAATGCAGCATATAAAGGTTGTAGAGGTCCCTTCATAGCCATTCACAAGTCGCAGCAGTGCATGTAAAGCTCCATGTGTATCTGGCAGCTAGGCTAGTAGAATTGCTGTTGCAACTGCTTTAGTGTCTTACTCTAATATATATCTCCAATATCTGATGCCAGCCACTCCATTCATAAAAGCTTCTGTAGGTTGTGAGGCACCAGCAGCTGCCAGAAGTGTTTTCTAGGAGTGGGCTCCTCCCACACTCAATACAACAATCCCTCTCTCAACCACAGGCTGTCCCAGGATGCCTGACGTGCTTTATCAGCTGCCCCATGGGGTGTCACTTCAGTCCAGTCTGGCAACTGCCCTGTCTGAAGCCACCCACAGGACCAGGAGAGCTCAGTATCTTCTTTCTTAGCATGCTGGATCTCCTTGGGACTGACAGTGGTTACAGGGGTCACAGTTACCAGCACAGCTTTCTCTTCCACATAAGCACAGTAGCGGAAAGCATCCAAAGCACATGGGGGGCATGACAAGGCATCAGTATTACTTTCTAGATGGCCAGCTTGATGCTGAATGAAAATGTTGTACTCCTACAGCACAACTATGCCTCCAGTCCCTTAGGCTGCTTGAACTTCATCAGTAATGTCAGTGAAGCATGGTCATTATGAATCACTAAGGGGAGTCTGTACAGGTACATACAAAGTGATGTGACCCTGCCACAAAACCCCACAACTCTCTGCAATAGCTGCACTTGTTGAACTAATACTCATTGCAGTGCAGTGGCATCTCCAACTGGTCAAACCCTTGAATAAAATGGGGTAGGAGGATGAAAAGCTGAAGAAACTGCATAGCTTATTAACATTCTGTGTTGTTGGCCAATTTTGTCCTTTTTATCCACTTTGTCTGGGTCAGTCTCCATGCTTATACTGCTGACAATGTGGCCCAGGAAACTCACATGTGACTTGAGGAGATTGCACTTGGGTATAAACACAGGTTTGCAACTTTTACCACAGGGAACACCATAAGTGTACTTGCACAGCATTGAGGTAGACAATACATCCATCCCTGGGAATGCTGCCGAGCACCCACTTTATCAGCTTTGCAAATGTGGCTAGGACACTATGGAGGCCAACCACCATTATCATGAACTACTACAGTTCTATCCCCAAATGAATACCAGACATGAGAACAAGTCACTAAGTTGCAAGTAACAAGTAAGTCCCAAGTCTTAGCAATCAAGTCCAATGTCAAGTCCCAAGTAAATACAAGCGAGTCTCGAGTCAAGTCCCAAGTCTTAAACTTCGAGTTCTAGTCAAGTCACCAGTGGTAACGTAATTTCAATATTTAACACAATTGATGCAGTTGAAAGTATATTGTACTACAGTTGATTAGTAGTACATTAAAATGACATTAATCAAAAACATTTATTGTAACAAAAAGAACTTACATATGACAAAGTGCTTTTTTATTTAACAAAAATTATCAAATTGTTCAATAAATCATTTTCAATTGTTTCAAAAGGTGCTTTTCAAAGAACATTAACATGGTTCTTCTAACAGTTCCTTTAACTTTTTGAGTGAAAGAGAAAATATGGCGCATTTATATGCAGTACATTTTATATATATATATATATATATATATATATATATATATATATATATATATATATATATGAAAAGGAAATATGGAGGTATGTTCTTCTTACATTATATTTACTACTACTAATACTACTAATACTAAATAATAATGCTAACAATAATATCTGTGATTGGATGCTCTAGATTTTAGGCTGGTGTCAGGTTGTATAGGGCGCTTTATGTCAAACATTGGGATGGAGATTTTTGGGGACCTGGCAACCCTGCTGTTGTTTAACACACTTCTGCTCCCCACCGTCAATGTAAGTTCACCCTTTAGTAAGTAATCATGCAAAGTGTGAAAAATGTAAATGATTTTTTTAACAAACATTTAAACATAAATACGGTATATTAAAACGATAAAGTGCAAAAGTGTTCATCCTTCACCAAAATGACTCTGATTTAATGCAATTTGTAAAACTTTATTCCTAAATGACTTGCTTATGTGCATGCACGGTACAAATTGGGCAGAGTGAATGGATAGGATAGTGACAAGCGTTACAGCACCATTAATACAAAATGATCCAGTTGTGATTCAGCTTTACTTTTTTATGTTCAAATGGGGTTTCAAGTCTTTTCAAGTCTTAAATCTCAAGTCCAATTCCAAGTCCAAATCAGTAATGATAGAGTCTAAGTCAAGCTGCAAGTCTTTAGTGATTTTGTCGAGTCAAGTCACAAGTCAACAGTTTGGTGACTTGAGTTGGACTTGAGTCCATGTCATGTAACTCAAGTCCACATGTCTGGTGAATACCATCTTTTCTTTAGAATCAGGGGTGAGTGGCACATGCAAATTCCCACTCCACAGCTCAAGTGAGCTGAACCAGGCTCTATTGGCAGGGCGGTCCAGGGCAATGTTGGAGCGAGGGAATGGGTATTGGGCTTGGTGACATTTAGACACTGATAATCTATGCCAATTTTCATGCTTGTTTTTGTGAGGACAAGTGGTGCTGCCCATTGGCTGCTCAATGTCTTAATAACCCCAGCTGCTGCTATTTCTTTCATCATCATTCTTTACCACTTGAAGCTGGCAGGGGTGAGCCATATTGGTGCAGCTCTGCCACTGTTAATGTTGTGCTGCACCAAATCAGTCTGCATGCATTCCTCTTCAGTGATTACAAAGATGCCACTGGGCTGACTCAGTACAACTATTGTCTCTTTGCAAAGCTGCTCCACTGCCACAACTCACATACTGCTTCAATTGTAGTGCAGACCTCCACCATTCAGACCGTCTGCCACACTTCATGAGTGATAAGCCCCCATTCATGGTGAATGAGCTGTTCACACATGCTATCCACAACCCTCATGGCCCTGACCTTAGACACTGTTGCTGCATGCTCAGCTCCTCTAGCACCTACATCTTCACCCATGCAACTCTGTGGTTCCAACATACAGTGGGCCCAAAGTTTGAGTTTTGGCCTCAAATTCTAGTGCTGCATGTTCAGCTCCTCTGTCCCCAGAGGTCTCCACCTCAGAAGATGGCAACCACACTGTCACGGAGCTCTGCTAACCCATGTGTTCCCATTGTCTCTTTCTCAAACTCAGTATAGCCTTATTAATGTTAAACATGACTCCCATGGCTGTCAGTAAGTCCAGCCCAAGTATGCAGCCTTCTCATGTGGGATGTGAGACAGAATTTGTCCAAACACTCCAAGATTGGTAGCATTCTTCACCATCTCATGTTGATGTATTCACCCATGTTCTTGCAAAGCTGGACATCAGTAGCTTCCTATTCATGTGGATGTGTGTAAGTGTGAGGAAGAATACTGGGTGGCAGCAAGCAGATGATTGAACCTGTGGCATTGAGTGTGTTAAGATGTGCAACATTAATTTAGTATTCCAACCAAAATGGTGGCATTTCTGACAGGCAGTAATGATGGTGTAGAGGTTTGTGGGGCTGCCAAACCCTTCCTTGTGTTGTTTCAGGTGATGTTTTACTTGCCAAATTCCCATCAGAGTCATCAGCTACACGGCACCGGGTCACCAACTTTCAACTTACATTCCCAAAGATGAGTTCTGCCACCTCAGTTTCAGCAGTGGTACTCAGTTGTCTAACAAGCCACACATGCCACTTGAATTTCTCTAAGAGTAGCAGATTCAGGAAGTAGGCAAATGCTAACTTCTCCTGCATCTGCTTTTCAAATGTATGGTATGTTTGCAGGACTCACATCTGCCGCCAGCACACAAACACACACACACACACACACACACACACACACACACACACACACACACACACACACACATTTCTGTCTCTTTTTGTCTGTAAGCATCTTCTTCAGAGATGGCTGTTGCAGAGCCTCTGTCAGCAAAGTAAAGTCACCATACTGCCCTACTGGTAAGTCTCCCAGTGCCTGCAGCGATCTGCCTTCCAGGGCCAAATACAGTTGGATTGTAGTCTGCATCTCAGTCTAGCTGTATAGCTGAGACCCCATTAACATCTTTGTTGAATGTAATTCCCAAGGTTCTTCACCAATGTAATGTAGTATCAACACAGGTGCTTCACTTCACAGGTGCTTCTGCTGGAAGCCATTAGCTGCCATTTGCTTTGCTGGACCATCTCTTGCTGGCCTCAATGTGTCCTTCATCAGCATCACTTCTGCTGCTCACCCTGCCAACCTCACATCCTGTTCCAGTGCTGCTCCTGCTACTTTCTCTGCTGGTTTCACTGCATCTTCCACTAGCACCACTGCTTCTTGTCTTATGGGCTTCGCTGTGTGTGGCACTGCTTGCACTTTGCATTTTCATCTTCAGCTGCTATGTACTTCTTCAAATTTCTTCTGAAGCTGTTTGATCTCAGAAGAGATTTTTTCACTCCTGACACCAGTGTCGCATCACCCAGAAGAAGAGTCAGGAGAATACATATATCACTCAAGCTTTGCTCCTTTAAGAGAAAAGTTTGCAAGCAAGACGACTTAAAAATGCAACACAAACACTTTATGTTTAACACTGAATTACACATAAACAGCAACTACCCAAACCCCTCCTAAAGCTAACCCAAATAACAGAAATAAAAGCCTACTACACCTTAGAACATAAAATAAACACTAAACAATGCTATGTGTACTCCCATAAGCCATTGCAAAGCTAATTAGAACTGTTGACTCACTATGGGAATGACATGCTCCTCGGTGGTCAATCTCACACTACATTCATTCTTGCATTTAAGACCTGCAACATATTCCAAAAATAGTTGGGATGGTCATTAATTTACTTTGTAATGTTGCCATTCCTTCTCACAATATTTAAACAAACTTTGGGCACTGAGGATACCAAGCAATGAAGTGTTTCAGGTGTTTTTGTCCCATTCTTCCTGCAAACATGTCTTAAAGTGTGTAAGAGTACAGGGTTGTCCTTTTCAAATTTTCAGTTTGAAAATTTTCCAAATATTCTCTATTGGGGACTGCAGGCATATCAGTTCAGTGCCTGTAACCTCTGCCACAGCCATCCTGTGTGCAGCATGAGATTTTAAACTGTCTTGTTGAAAAATGCATGACAGTCTATGTAAATGGTATTATCCTGAAGGCAGCATATGTTGTAAAATGTAAAAGTAAAAGTAAAAGTACATAAAAGTTACATTTATTTGATTAGTCCAAAAATCATAAACATTATTCAACATAGATTTATGGATTTATTATTTTTCTCCTTTTTTTTATCAGTGTTGTAAAAAAAAAAGACCCTGTTACTGGGTGGTCACTGATGTCAAGAGGTGGTTCACTGTGACAGGGTGGTATGGACAAACTGACTCTGTATGATCTCTTAGGTTTTAGTTTTCATTTGACATTTAAAATTTTAGTTA
>BRDA01020066.1:0-16907 GCA_036984385.1 Crenuchus spilurus
CGCGATGATAACGTTACGACGTGGTGTTGAGTCATGTAGCTTAGCTACGTAGCTTAGCAAATAAGCAACTTCTTGAGCCTACACCTATTCAGTCAATTTTTGTTAATAATTTTCTTAGCTAATTAACTTTATCACTTTTTATGTTATTAATTTTCAATTTTATTATTTTTTCTGTATTTCAATGTATGTGTGAATGATTTTTGTGAACCTGAATAAACCACGACTACTACTACTACTACTACTACTACTACTACTACTACCACGACGACGACGACTACCACGACGACGACGACGACTACTACCACTAGGAATATTTTCTTTTGTTTCAGATTCCATATTTTAGGCTCCATTACCCAGCCAGCTGTGAAGTATTTGTATGCATCTGTGCTTTTATAAACTTTCAAACTTTCTCCCAAATAAGGCGATGGGCTATGAATTACATATATGTAAATATCATGAAATTACAGGTTTGGCAGTGAATCACACAAGGCCAATGGTTGAAAAAAAAGCTCAGGTGATAATAAATTTGGGGCGTATCCAACTGAAGAATTTCTGAGTATCATCTCTGCTCTGCTTTGTTCATGTGCAAAGTTTGTTCCATTGGTTTTTGTTGCACAAGGTACTCAACATGGCGGCGACCACAACAAAACCATGTGACTGCAAGGCATGAATAGGAAGGTTAGAGCTGACTGATTCTAGCCCAGTTTGGTGATCTCTGCTCTGGTGCAGCTAACCATAACGAATTACATCCTGAGTGGAATCAGAGGTGCTTGAAAAATCACCAAATTTGTAGGAATACGGCCCTCCAGTACCAGAGTTCCCCAGTCTTATGATCTTCGCTTGCATGTGAAATTGTGGATTGCAAAAGTACAAAGACCCCACTTGGGACAGAGCCCAAGAAGTTAACATGACTTTGTCTGTTCAGTCAGGATGATCATTAACAATGTAGTGTGACCACTCAGCACTGATCATTCAGATAACACAGCGTTACCATATAGACCACCAACCATGCCATGCTGAAAGTCTGTTATACTGTGGGTTAAGTGTGTGTGACAGGACGCATTTCTGAAATCCTCAAAAGATGGAGGACAACTGTTTATCAAAGTTAGACTTTAAAACTTGAACTGTATGAGCACATCAACTCCTTAAGAGGCCTGTTATTAAATCAGCATTTGCTAATTTCTCTCTAGATATCACTGGAAAAATAAATGTAATTACAGTGCTTAATGCAAATACTGGCACAGCCTCACTAATGACTGTTTATGCACATTAGTTTATAATATTGTTCCTCCCCACCTGACAATTTAACCAATAGTAAATGTTATGCCTTGGAAGGCTTTTCCTTTCCTCTCCTAGCATCAATATCACGGCTAAAAATGGAAAACATTTATCTACAATGCTTACATCACAGGCCTGTAGTAATTCATCTGCAAATCAGACCAGAACAATGGCAAATCCTGAGGCAGGATGAAAAGGCAATTGGGTGTAGTGAAGCAAGGTAAACAAGAGAAAGAGCTTTACATGGTGCTCATGGCTAATATCGGCACACTTGCTCCAAAACTACAGCACATTGATTACTATGATATTTATGATATACAGAAATAATACCTTCACTGCACTTTAGCACTGATCAAGGACATAACAGTAATTTGTTTGCAATGTACTGAAAAAAACCTTTGTTTGGATTACAAATACAGTTAATGTCAGACTGAATTAGCATAGGCTACACTTACACCAAAATACATGATATTCAAGACCACATTAAAAGCAATACATTAAAAAAATGCTATAAATGCATGAATAGAATCTGCAGATTTCAGTCCAAAACATGAGACTAGAAAGTGGATAGATTTGAATTGTTTAGCCAAACAAGGATACAAAGGATACTGGACTACCATGATGAGAAGTTTGGAAGAGGTTGAACAAACACTGACAAAAATCACTATGCATTATGTTATTTACATGTATTCCGATGTTTGTGCTATTCTATCAAATACATATCTGGAACATTTGAACAGTGTCGTATAAACACTTGCAGGCCAATGTACGAGCACTACACATACTAACACACCACCACCACCACCACCACATCAGTGTCACTGCAGTGCTGAAAATCACCCAAATAATGCCTGCTCTGTGGAGGTCCTGACCATTGAAGAACAGGTGAAAGTATGAATTACAGGCTGTAACTGAATTACAAAGTGCACCTGTATTGTCAGTGGAGCTGACAAATTAGTGTAAATACAAGGTACATGTATCTAATGGAGTGGCCAGTGAGTGTATAATAAGCACCTTAACAAGTGAAGTGGTCCCCAAAGTCCAGACTTTTGTGCTTTTACACTTACAGTAATCATGAATAAACTCATAAACACGGGCGCACTGGAGTAGCCCCACTGCGTGAATTCACACGCGCACTGGAGTAGCCCCCGAATTCACCTGGAGCAGCCCCACTGCGTGAATTCACACGCGCACTGGAGTAGCCCCACTTCGTGAATTCACACTCACTGGAATTAGCATGGCTGTTTCTTCAGCCAATAGTTGATATTGTCATTAGGCCACACAGGGGGTTTAAAATTCCTCACTGCTAGATTGTTCTACATTCAGTCCTAAACACACTCATCTTCAAACAGAACAGAACATCCTGAAATGTTCACAAACAAGAGTCTGCTAACTTACTTCAGCCACTGCATGCAGGGAAGATGACAAACTGCGACGTCTCAGCTCGTGGAGTTTGGAGGGTCACGTTCAAAACATCCTCGACTCGGTTATTTCCGGTGTTAAGCCGACTTCAGGTGACTCCTAAACAGGGACAACTACAAAACAAGCTCAGAATGTCTTCAGTGAAAGGAAAAGGGAACAATTAAGCTGTGGAAACCAGCAAAGTCCTCGTCAAGCGGTCTGTCACTCACTGTAGCGTCTCTAACTTACTGGCTTACTCACAGGAGTTATTGTTTTTTCCCCACCCTTATACCAACAAGCCACGCCCTCCTACGCTAGGATTGGCTACTAGGGCATTCTCACAGGCAGGACGTCAAAATAGCCAATCCTAGCATTGGAGGGTGGGGTTTTATAAGAATAGGGGCGTTATTGCCTACAGTTGTCCTTTTGCAGAAGCTTCCGGACGAGGCTGATCTTAAAGTGCATGTTTTTATTTTTAATTGTTTGTATTTACTTTTGATTCTGTACAAGAGAACAATAGTTATAGAACTATGTGTATTGTCTATGTCAAATCAAAATGCATTAAAAAAGAGAAAGACATTAAAAATACATTATTTTCCAGTGACAACACTATCCTTTTGGAAATTATGGGCTGTATTTGTGTACATGAATTGAATCTAGTCTATGAACTGCAGTGAATGGAGCTTCTCCTTTAATAACTCTACACTTTTTTTTACTAAACTGTAAAGTTTAACTACCAATTTAAAATGATGCTGTGTGTATTTCTCAGCATGCAATTAGTTTCTAGTATGAAAGTTTCATAAAAGTTCATGAAAGTACTGCAGAACTGTAGCCTTCCTGAAGAATCTCTTACACAAGTCAAATAAACAAATGCTGCATTAAATGAGATAAAATTAATAAAAACTGGGAAATTGGTGTGTATAATGAATCTGGCATCAGCTTTAAATATCAAACAAGTCCAGAAAGGCTTTTTTTATATACAGGCTCATAATTGTTCTCTGGTTTAGATATGAACTGTGTCTTTCCATACTTTTATAGCAGCAACTATTTCAACATGTCAACAACATCTCTTTCTCTCTCTCTCTGTCTCTCTCTCTCTCTCTCTCTCTCTATCTATCTATCTATCTCTCATTTCTCTATTTATCTACAGTATATCTGATCTCTCTCTCTTACTCTCTTTCTCTCTCTCTCTCTCTCTCTCTCTCTCTCTCTCTCTTTATCTATCTCTCTTTTTCTCTTTTCTCTATCTATCTACAGTATATCTGATCTCTCTCTCTC
Source organism: Crenuchus spilurus (assembly GCA_036984385.1). Lineage (NCBI taxonomy): Eukaryota > Metazoa > Chordata > Actinopteri > Characiformes > Crenuchidae > Crenuchus > Crenuchus spilurus. The sequence goes on from BRDA01020066.1 coordinate 3,958, forward strand.
TCTCTCTCTCTATTTCTCTCTCTCTCTCTCTCTCTCTCTTTCTCCTCTCTATCTATCTCTCATTTCTCTATCTATCTACAGTATATCTGATCTCTCTCTCTTACTCTCTCTCTCTCTCTCTCTCTCTCTCTCTCTCTCTCTCTCTCTCTCTCTCTCTCTCTCTCTCTCTCTCTCTCCAGTCTATATGACATCTATATATCTCTTTTCTCTTTTTCTCTCTATCTCTCTCTCTCTCTCTCTCTCTCTCTCTCTCTCTCTCTCTCTCTCTCTCTCTCTCTCTCTCTCTCTCTCTCGCTCTGTTACAGTGTCTTGTAGGAGAATGGGGTAAGAGGATTTTAGGGTATTTTAGCTACAGAGATTTCATCTATGGACCAAAGTACTCAAGAGAGAAATAGTAAAGTAGTAATCCTGAACTTTTTGTACGGATCAGCCAAGTTAGAAATCAGGTGTAGTAAGAAACATAAAGTGCAGGAATTAAAACAGGGATAACAGGTGTGTTAATGGTTAGAGGTTTGGTTGTAAAAAGGTTAAAATCAGACTATGTGTATTATCATCTCACTGATTATGTGGAGGTTTACTTTTGTAAACGTGGAGTTGGGGGCGGGTATATTTGTGGAAATGGTGAAGATGCAGATTTTTTGACAAACCTGTAAAGAATAAGAGCATGAAATGTTCTGAGGTGTGAGATGAATGTGGTCTGTTTAAAATTGGTGTATTACTGGTTTATAAAATTAATTTTAAAAGGAAAAAAAGTCTCTTTCTCTATCTCTCTATTTTCCCTCTATCTCTTCATGTCTCTCTTATTGCTCTATGTTTCTCTCCTCTCACTTTCTTTCTCTCCTTCCTCTTACTTTCACTCTCTGTCTCTATCTTTCTTTTTCTATTGCTCCTCTCTCTCTTCTTTCTCACTTTTTTCTCTCTCTCTCTTTATGTCTCTCTTCTCGCTCTCTCATTCTCTCTCTCATCTCACTTTCTCTCTCTATCTTTCTCTTTCGCTCCTCTCTCTTTTCTCTCTCTCACTTCTCTCTCTCTCAGACAGTATATGATTACATAAGCTTACAGACCTTTATTATCGAGTGTGTTAATGGATCATGAAAGCTTTTATCTTCTTTCTTGTTTACTCTGGACTTTGTTTGAGTGGAGCACGTGGTGAAGTAGCCACATAGTTATGCAAAAATGCAAAAGTTATGCAAAAGGTCGTGCGCCTCTGGTTCAAACACAAGTTTTGCTGAACCCAACCTCTACAGAGAACAAACACACTGTGATGCATACTTAAGAATTGAACATACTTATGTATGAATATATTTATTTTACATAATATAATATAAAATGTGGCCTGTGTAGAAAGCACATGATCTATCTTCTGCTTTCGTGTTTTTTTTTTTTTTTTTTCCAGTGTGTTCAAACTTATTTTCACTTCAGCAAAACATTTCAGCAGTGGTATCCAAACATTTGCACAGTACTCAGTGACTTTATAAAAGCCATAACACTAATGGGTATTGATCAGATCTCCATGACTAAGCAGAAACAATCCAGTGCAATATAATATTACAGCCATAGCCCAACACTAAAATGACTATGTAATGCCCTACATCGCTCAGTCTCAATCATGTAGAAAAGAAAAACAATTGTCTGAACCTTGTACATGACAAATGTGTATTATACTATGTTGTTTTACATGCCTATAAATGACGATCTTAAACAGAGTAAAATAAAACATAATGATAAGAAAGATAAGGACCGAGAGTGATGGAAAGTGAGATCCAGCATTTTAGAGCAGCTATTGTACTTGTGACACAGTACAGCAGAAAGAACAGAAACCATGTGAGTCCTGAAAATGCCTCATTTATGTTTCAGTTATTCCCGCATTATCAACTCTTCCATTATTCATCATGTGAAATAATATTCTTACTGTCAGCAACATTATTGTGGTTGCACCCAAATTCTCTACCACACAAATACGAGGTTTGTAAACATGTACAGATAAAGACGCCTTTGTGTGAAGAGGAATGAACACTGCGGTTACTCTGATTTTAGGTTGCCAGATGAAGTGAATAGAAGCAACATCCACAGAACAAAGCTGAACCCGGGAGAGTGGTCAGTGCCGTGGACAGCAGGAGGCCAAGAAAAGCAAAAACCCGAGTGGCTCAGCAAACTAAAGCACTGTCATTATGAACTGAGGATCACAAGTTCGAATCCAATTCATTCTGCTTGTCATCGGCAGCTGGGGCTTGAGAGAGCAAAACTGGCTGTGCTCTCTCGGGGCAGGTAAGATGGCACTCTCTCGCTGGCACTACTATGTAATGTCGACTAGCTCAGGAGTCTGCCAGGCAATCCGACAGAACTGGGGATCTGCGCTTTCCTCCAAGCGCATTGGCTGCCCGGCAACAATGTATCGGCAGCAGTTTGAAAAGAGGCGGAGCTTGACTTCACATGCATTGGAGGAGGCCTGTGTTAGTCTGCACCCTCCTAGAGTCAGGGACATTACAAGGGATAGGGAGAGTCAATAAATGGCTGGGTTGATTGGCTACCAAACACATTGGGGGAAAAATTAGGTAAAATTATATATATATATAATATGATTCTTCAATGGTTATTTAGTACAGTTACTGTATCATAAAATACTCTGTGGTACTCTTACATAAAGTGCTTCTACAGACTGTTTCAAAGGGTAATATATGGCCTTTTTTAATGATAGGGGCAGCTAAACATATAATGCTTAAAGAAACTGTTGAACAACTAATTAGTTTAATTGGCAACAAGTCAATCACATCAGAACCAGAATCACTTGAAGTCTTCAGAAGAAAAGATGGGGAAGGGTTCACCACTGTTTTCATTCAAATAGTGCAACAAATCAGAATAACACTCAATGCAAAGTCATTAAAAGATTACGAGAACATTAAGAACCCATGCAGTGCAGCGTTGACGAGACCTTCTCCACATTCAAAACACTTCCGAAGCTATGCAGGATCATTATATTAAAAGTATATTTTAACTACATGCCACTTTTACAGACTTTTAAAAGTTAGCTTAGGCCTAAAAAAGCAGTTTCTCATCCATCTGAAGAACCCTTTCACCATGCAAAGAACCCTTTGGGTTCATTTGAGCATTCATGGTTCTATATATAATCATTTTCTTTAATGAAGAACCCTGAAAGAACCATATTTTAAAGAATGCAGGAGAAGGGTTCTTTGAGTGTTCATGGGTCTATATAGAACCATTTTCTTTACAGAAGAATTATTGAAGAACCATCTCTTTTAAAAGTGTACTATATCCTTGTTTTTGTATTCTATGGCCTGAGGCTACAAATTATTTTAAAAAATCTAACTTTCATAGATAAAATAGCAGTAATTATATAAAAAGTGCTTCATTTTCTAGTCATAGCGCAGAAAACTTCAGCACTTAAATATCTAATACATTATACATGTGCCATTGGAGGCAGTAAATAACTCAAGGCCAAACTCATTTCTCCATTTCAGACGTACAATTATCTCTTTCCAGACAAATTAGCGGCACAGACAGAAGGCTGGTCAAAGGGTTCTGAAGCTAAAAGGCTCAAACTGAAGTGCCAGGCCTGGAGCTCTGGATCTGCCCTCAGTGACTGCAGAGATGAAATGCAGCTGTTGGACATTGTAAATAAAGTTGTTCCTCCAGCCTTGTTTCATGCAAAGGCAGAGGTTTGATTACGATTCCATTTGGCATCTTAATCCATGAGAAACACATGTGTATCCCAGTCAAGAATTTGTACTCTCGGACTTCCAGTTCTCAATTATTTGTCCAATACTTCATCACTCAGAAAAAGCTACAAACATAATACATATATTACAATAACCTAAACAACACACTGAATATGTCAAACACTGTTTTTAAAAATTATTTAAAAAATTATTAAGGTAATATTTTGCATTAAGTTTTCTTAGGAGCTGGTTTTGTTTATATTATATTGTTAATATTACATTTTTAACAAGATAATTCATATATTACATACTGTTGCATTTGGTAGATTTCAGTCAGTGGCAAGTGGCCAATAGAGTGCAATAGAGTGCCACTCTCCATGGTGGACATTTATCATTTTAATTTAATAAAAAAAAAATCAATACCTATGCATTTTAAGCATATAATGTGCTAAACATAAATAATATGAAACATATTGAGTATATTAGGGATATTAGCATCCAGGTTCATTCTCTCTCTCTTCTGAGGTGACAGAAATATCACCCAGTCAGAGAAGCAGCAGACAATCACTGACCTGCGGACACAAGACATGCTCATAGCAATAGAAATTCTGTCAATCAGTGTCCTCAGATCTGTTGCCTGATGACCCCTTTATTAATTACCCAAGTACTCTGTCAGTAGTGAAGTAGGAATGTCTGACATTATTGACATGCAATACATGACTCTAGAAATGCCTAATATTTAGAAAGTAATTTAAAATAAAAAATAAAAAATAGTCAATATATCAAATCAGCATACAATTAAAAAAGGATAAAACGATCAAAACAGTAGATTTAAAAGAGAAACCATGAAAAATAAACTAGTATAATGGTGTCATTATAGCATAAAGTGTGTAGAGAACAGTGTGCTAGTGTGTGAAACTGCTCAAATAGAAATGTTTTTAGTCTGGATTTAAAAGTGTCTACAGTATGGGCTCTTCTAATATTCTCTGTCAACTGGTTGCATTTAAAAGCAGCATAATAATATAAAATATAGTAAAATATTATCTTCTACAATGTTGGATTTACCCTAAATATCCAGCCTATGAAGGAACACATAATGAATCATGTAGTAAACTTACAAGTGTTAAACAAACCAAAATATGTTTTAGATTTTAGATTCTTCACAGTAGACACACAACTGATGTCTCAAACACATTAAGAGGACAATAAATGCAAGTCATGAACTCTTCACAAGACACAGCTGTTAACTGAAAGCCATTCCAGGTAGGGTTGCCACTCGTCCCGTAAAATACGGAATTGGGCTGTATTTGTAAATTAAAAGTCGCGTTCCGTATTGAACCAATACGGGAAGCGTTTTGTTCCGTATTTTTAATCAAAGGGGGTGAAATAAGGTTAATCTGAGACAGAACGATATGTGTAAATGAAGAGCAAACCCTGCTGCTTTCTCTCTCTCTCCCTCTCTGTCATGTTTCAGTAGTGTGTGTGTGTGTGTGTCTGTGTGTTATGGGTTGTTGGCGAACGAAACGGCCCTTAGAGTCGACTCTTTGAAGTGAACGATCAGAGCCGACTCGTGTCTATTAATTGTAGCACGCACACACACAGAGAGAAGCTACAAAAAGACTCTCTCTGCATATGACAAATAATGACATAAGTTTAAATAAATAAACGCACATATAAATGACTGAATAAATAATTACACACAAGTAATGTATAGACAAATAATAAATACATGTTGTTATGAAAAAGGACATATGTACATTTATATGAGGAATCTACGTATTTCTACATTTCCATGCATAAAAATTATTTGGCTCACTTTTGAAATCCAAAACAGACAACCAAAATTCACTGAAATATGGTCATCAGTATGGAAAATGTTGGAGAATATGTGATTTTTGTACAACTGCCTGTATTGTAAACATAATTTACTTATTTTACTTTATTATGCCCTATTCCTTTATTAATTAATTATCATTTTTGAGATATTGCAAAATGTGACCATGTTGTGATGAGATACATATACAGTATATAATTATTAAATTTTTTTATTTGTTCTTTTCTTTCTGTAAAATGCAAAATTCAGCACACAATTTAGAAAAAGTATTTTTTTCAGTTGTTTTTACATCTCTATATTTATTTAATTTCATTCACTGTTGAATTTACATTATTTTATTATTAGCTTAGCTAAGCAGCAAAAAAGACAAAGAAAAGTCTTCCGTTTTGGGAGATGTAAGAGGTCTTTTAAGTAAACCAAGCCATAAAAGCCCATCACTAGTGCGAGTCATGACCAATCAAAGCGTTGTCTGCATTGCTAAGATACAAATGCAAATGGTACGCGATTTTAAAAAATAGCATCTACCGAAGGCAATTTTAGTCCGCTTTACAATGTTTCTCTGACAGTGCAAGACCTTTTATTATATAGATGCAACATTCAAGCCACACCCAACACCCAACCCGCAATGGAATCACCCTCCCCCAATACCCCCCCCCAGGCCAGGGGTGTCCCTTATTTCAAAATCTGAAAGGTGGCAACCCTAATTCCAGGTGACTACCTCATAAAGCTGACTGAGAAGATGCCAAGAAAGCTGCCATCTAAGCAAGAGGTGCCTACTCTGAAAACAACTGAATGTCCAAAAGGTGTCCAAACTGGTACTAATATACACATCATCAGAAGGACGTCTTATTATCTTATTATACAAACTGGTTTGGTTATATTTTACACCAGTAAAAATAACATAAATGAAAAATGATGTAAACAAAGAAAAACATTCATAAGGGAATGGAAGAGCATTCATACAAGCAGAAATAGTGACCATGTTCTTGTTTTTCTGTTCTAGTTTCTAATCACAGTGTAACAAAGAGGCTGCCTATCATATATTAAACAGTGTTAGGACCAGTGAACGCTTCTGTTAATTAGCTGAAAGCAGAAGCCTGTAGAGACATGCACTTTACAGTTCTACATGATCCAGAAGCAGGCATTATGGGTGATTTGGGTCCACTCATGTTTACATCCCATGCTAGTAACTTGACCTTATCCACAAGGGTGCCATGTTTCGACAGGACAATGCTCCACCACATGTGGCACCATGGGGGGTCAATGGAGACCAGATTTGTTCTCTATTGAGCACATTTGAGGTATGGTCACAAGGCAACTGACACCAAAGACCACCAACAGCTACCACAGATGAACAAACACGTATCTAGAGTCTTCTTCTTCTTCATTCCTGGTCATGTAGAAGTGGTGCTTTCTGCCCATGATGGCCACATCAGGTCAAGCTATATTTTCAGTCTTGTATGATATGGATAATAAACAATCCAGCAATTATTGGTATTGTTTTGAGGAATTTAATATCTACATTTGTCTCAAACACACACACACACACACACACACACACACACACTAGGGGCAGTGAGCACTCACTATAGTGGTGCACTGTAAAAGGTAACACCAAAACTTACTCAAGTAACACTAGTGTAGTTTACTTATTTCATACTCCCCTAGTGATTTAACTCATGTCATTTTAGTAAGTTTCTCATATCTTTCCAAACTAAATACACTTGAGTAAACTACACTAGACATGTTTGAGTTCTGCACTGCGCATGGGCGGAGGAGCTGGGCGAGAGAACTTTCCAGACCTACACATCAGACGAAGACCTTCTACTGAACTTTAGCTAGGCAAGTTCAACTTTAATACCAATTATTGTTTGTTTGCTATGGTTCAGTAAGTCATTATTACATTTTCCCAGTACATGTTCTGTTAATAGTGATAACTGCCGTCTATTAAGTAGAAATATGTGAGAGTAAGTTTTAATTGCTTCTCTGCCTTTTGGCTAAGATCAAGTGTAATATCTACATCCATTGACTTTTCAGGGGTGATCCTACAGCTTAGTGCGGGATGAAAGAGGAGAGAACCACCCCTGATAGTTATATTTACTTAACTATTTTGAGGCAACTGGTTTCCTAAATTCCTTTAAGTAAGATCAACTTATCAGATTTTACAGTGTGGGCAGCCACATTATCCATGGCACCCACTAGTGGTAAGGTGCAAGGAACTTCAGCTTTTTATGTTGGGGAGGATAAAGTGTAGTTCTTTATATCACTTCCCTGCCAGTGCATGGGATCAAGCTAGCAAAATTTTATGTTGTTGCTGCCCCCACAGCTGCCCCCCAGAGGACAAATACACACACAGCATCTTGATCCAGAACTTCAATTTGACTGCCAGAGTGGTCAAAAGCAGCAACTCATAAACTCAGTCCCTGTTTAAAGGAAAAACAAAAGGTTAGAAGATCACTCACTTCCCACCTCATTTTCACCATCAAACTCAGACGTTCACCTTCCTTACAGTCCCTCAAACCAAAGAAGAGAAAACAACTGAAACTGTTAATTTAACTATGAATTGAACTCACTTTGGTGAGTAACCAATGATGAAAAGGGAAGTTTATAGAAAGCACATTAATTAATGAAAACAAATGACAAGCCATATGTAAATGTACATTGAATCAAGGTTTTTGGTACATTTTGTAGATGTAACTTAATATGTTACATAGACAGAAGCTATGCAGAAGAAGATGAAGAAGAGGAGGAAGAAGAAGATGATGATGATGATGAAGACAAAGAAGAAGACGAATAATAATAATAATAATAATAAGATGATGATAATGATGATGATGAAGACGAAGAAGACGACGAAGAAGATGATGATGATGATAAAGAAGAAGAAGACGAAGAAGAAGAAGAAGATGATGAAGATGAAGAAGAAGTAAACTTTTTATTTGTTTTTCAAACTGACTAAAAGTACACAAGCCTTTATTAATACAAACTTGCTTTCTAATGACTTCACAACCCACATGCAATTAGTCTGACACACATCAGAGACACAACAGCACCATGTAGCAAAGACAGTTCCACAGAGATCATAGCAGATACAGAAAAAGATGAAGTTCAGAGTTATTTCGGTCTCTGGGCAGAAATGGTGGACTGGCAGAACTCGAAAAGCATGACAGAAATGACAAATTACATGATAGTCAACTGTATTGAATTCACAACAGAAGAAAAAGAGAAGACAATGGGGTTAGTAGGGTTAATTATATGGTTATCTTCAGAGAAAGCAGAGTAGAGTTTCACTGGAGACAGTTCAGTGATAAAGACTCAAATAACATCAACAGGTCTTCAATTTGTATTTTCCATTGCTTAGTCAGCACAGGTTGTCAAAATGCTGATGTTTTAGGTCATATTTATGCAGAAATATATACAATTCTAAAGGGTTCGCAAACTTTCAAGCACCACTGTACATAGACAGCAGTTGGCCATAATAAGTGATGTCATCGCTGTCTAATTAGAGCAGCTCATTGATCTGTTTTATAAAGGTGAATGACAGTTAGAACATTGACTACTTATACAGCTGCCTATATAGACACTGCCTAGTTAGATAGCTCACTGGGAATTGAGACAAACCTTTAAATACATAAAATGAGAAAATTTTCTAACATAATAATGTTGTGCATGTTTTACAGATGAAAGTTTCATAACCTCATTGTGATTTTCTGAATGCTGCTGTTTAATGTTATGCTGTATGTTCAGCTTCTCGCTAAATGAATGTAATGAAAGGAGACTTGTGAATAAAGCTGAAGAAACTGTGAATGTGACCTCAAAGAATTTACTGGCAGCTATTTGATATGAATTGAAAGCAGCTGCAGACCAGAAAGAAAGTGAGAGGCGGTAATCAGATCTGTTCAAAAGTATCAAGACACTTCTCCTAATTAGTGAAATCAGCTGCTTTACAGTCACACATTTTAGAATTAGGAGATCAATTACACTCATACAACTTTTATAACCACCATAGAAAAGCTCTGGAACAGCTGCACATAAAACTAAGGTCACCATGCCCAATGCTAAAGGTCAGGTAAAGGGTATAAAGACAGCATTAAGCTGTGGAGCAGTGAATCTGTTCTCTGGAGTGATGGAGATCCAGAACAAATCCTCCATCATCACTTGACCTCACTAATTCTCTCATGGCTGAATACAATCAGATCCTCATTCCAACATATACTGTAAAATCTTAAAAGAGTAGAGACTGTTACTGCAATTATTATTTTTACTAAGTGCCAGAAAGTCAATTCTGACTCCTGGTTACCATGTTAACAGTGTTCATGTCTTCTGTTTGGGTCTTCAGGTTTGATTAATCTGATTGCGTCCATCTTTTTGCTGGTCACTCACTGTTTTACCATCAACTGCTCTAAGCATAATTGCCTCAAGTGAACTGCTTCTTCTGATAGAGTATCAAAAACTTGTGAGCTTCAGTTTGGTTATCTGGGCCTCTAGTGTAAGGTGAGCTTTGACTTGGTTAAAAATCCATATACAGTACAGCCTCGGTCTTCATCATTAATCTGTTCTAAAGTGCCTGATTATAACCGAAACAAACAATAACTGAAGCAATATTTCCCATAAAAAATAATGTAAATCCAATTCATACATAGTAAATCTCCCAGTGTTAAATCAACACTATTAGAGTTAAATTAACACTGAGGGTGTCAAAATGTAACACTCTCAGTGTTAATTTAACTCTAATAGTGTTGAATTAACACTGGCAGATTTACTGTGTATGTTCCAGACACTCCAAAATATTAACAAAAATACATTTTATATAGAATAACTATATTTTTACATACAGAACACAATGAGACACAAAAGACTAATGAATTGGATAAATTAACATTTAACATCACTCTTACAGGTTTTCTGTTTTAGAGAGTGCCGGTGTGGTCCAACCACAGCCTTTGTTTTGTACACTTGTTCTCGGGGTTCTCAACCACTATTTGTTTTTGCACTCGTTTTCAGGCGGTAGCGCTGTGCAGCACCGTTGCTTTAATGTGACGTAGTTAAGTTTGTTTTGAGCGTTATCTATGAGCAACAATGAGAAAGAAAGCCAGAATGAAAAACGAATGCATAGATGAGGGGGAAATGCGTGGGTGGATGCTTTGTTTTTGCAAAATTAACAGCAAGTCATGTAGATACACAAACAAAAACCAAGCGTATGAACAATAACTGGGACAAAATTTACACTAAAAATGTTGACAGCAACCGAATTGTATGATTACCGAAATGAACAATAACTGAAGTAATATTTTCCATAAAAAATAATGCAAATCCAATTAATATGTTCCAGACACTCCAAAATATTAACAAAAATATATTTTATATAGAATAACTAGTTTTACAAACAGAACAAAATAAGATACAAAAGACTAATGAATTGGACAAATTAACATTTAACATCACTCTTATATGTTTATGCTCTGTTTTAGAGTGTGCCGGTGTGGTCCAACCACAACCTTTGTTTTGTACACCTGTTCTCAGGGTTATCAGTCACTATTTGTTTTTGCAACTGTTTGCAGGCAGTAGCGCTGTGCGCTGTTGCTTTAATGTGATGTGTTTAAGTTTGTTTTGAGCATTATTAATGAGAAACAACGAGAAAGAAAGCCTGAGAAACAATGAGAAAGAAAGCCTGAGAAACAATGAGAAAGAAAGACAGAATGAACAACGAATGCGTAGATGAGTGAGAAAATGGATACACAAATGAAAACCGAGAGTATGAACAATAACTGGGACAAAACAGCAACTGAATTGTATGATAACCAGGGCAAACGATAACCGAGGTTCCACTGTACTGCCCAAAATACTCTCAAAACACGTCTCCAACACCAAAGTTCAAAGACATCAATGTTTTATTGTCCAGCTTTGACATACACAGAGAGGACCGCAGCCTGGACAGTTCTAGTGTTTGTTTGAATAAAGAATTTGTTACATTTGAAGATCTTTTCCAGCTCCTTCATCAGTCTGTGTTATACATTGATGGGTCAATTTTTGATAATGATTGCTCCAAGTAGGCAAACACTGTCCATGTAGTTAGTGTCCTTTCTTGTTGTTGTGACTTTTGTCTTACTCCTGTTTAGCTGAAAGGCCCATCTTTTCACTCTATAATCTCTTTTCACTTTCTGATTGTCTGCTATGCTGGTTTTACCATCTGCATTGAATGTTATTATGGATTCTTCCATGGTCACCTCCTTCCAGTCCAACTTTTTAAATGAATACCCTTGAGGAAGAAGAAGCATTGAATGAGCTGATGTCTACAAATTGCTGGACATCTAAAATACAGGACTGCTGCAGGCAAGATCACGGACATGATTTGTTCAAGCTTATTTGAGAAAATCCTTCATAATTCACTGACATTGAGTAAGATATTCAATTTCATTGCCGTATTAAATTAGCTGTAGGTGCATCTGTATTACTTAAGGCAACTGCAAGAACTTTCAAAGAAAAAAGTTCCAGCTGCATAATTACTAAGGGTCCTAAAGGAGTAGAAGCACAGAGTGCAGGGAAATACTGAATAAAGAACAAAGATGACAAACCAATGAATTATTTAATAGCTCTGTGCATTGCGAGATTTGTATCAACGCCCCCTCGAAGACAGACAGCGTATCCTACACAGACACTGAAGGCCCTGCACACTTTCTTTCCGTGGTGAAAAAAAGGATGGATAGAGCACTGGGGAAAAGAAAGGAGAGATTTAAACAGAAAGGAACGAAGGAACACAGAGGGAGGGTGAGACATCTGTACCCTGACAACCAGAGGACAAAAACAGGGGAGGCTGTTGTGTTAGAACTGTAACCAGGAGAGAAAATAAAGTGTGAAAGAAAGAGAAAGACATACGGTTTAGCATGTATAAGCGAGAGAGAGAGACAGACAGAGATGGGGGGGTGATCTGTTGTGAAAGAGAGTCCAGTGTGTGTGTGCGTTGGTGTTTCTGTGGTGTATTGTTGTGTTTGACTGTAAGTAGGCCCCTCTTTGTGTAATTTGTCAGCTACAGAGTCGACCCACAGATTCCAGCAGAAGCATCATTATAGCTTTATGGAATTCTTCTCCAGTACGACGATAAAGAGTATCTCTTTAATGCATTCTTCAGTTGTCCTTCAGTGTTGAATTCTGGAGCAATAATTCAATGTAACACTAGTATTTGAGTCATAGTATTAAATTCTTTACATGCATACACATTACACTTATATAGCGCCTTTCTAGACACCCAAGGATGCTTTACAATCGACACACTTCATATACACACACTACGGCGAGAAGCGGCAGCCAGTCACGCACAGCGTACTCTCAACCGGAAGCAACCGTCCACCTGGAGGACTGCATAAAGCACTAGGGGGATCACCCAGGACAGAGTGCCAACCATATCTGGGCATACATACAAACCGGATTCCAAAAAAGTT
>BRDA01020067.1:0-12186 GCA_036984385.1 Crenuchus spilurus
ATATTTTATTCACTGAGATCTAGGATGTGTTAATTTAGTGTTCCCTTAATTTTTTGAGCAGTGTATATTAAAAGTATTGTTCACCAAAAGAAATTTGATTTATACTTAATCTAGCTGAGTTGCCTTATCTTTTCTTACAAAGTTTGCTTTTTTTAGCTTTCGGTTGAGGCTAAAAATTCATGTCAATGACAGATAAGTTTTTAAAATCGGCTACTGTTATATTGGCATCATAGATCCACTAAATCTTTAATCATTTAACATCATCACCTAAAAATATTTTTTTAAAGGGGTGGGGGCAATCAGTAAAAAAAATGTAAATATAGTTTTTAAAATATTCTCCTTTACCGAATGGTTGAGATGGCACTTTAATGTAAAATCAGAACACAAACCATAAATACAAAAAAATGTGTTATAACATGCTAATTTTGTTACATTATTTTACCAGCAAATTTGCTCATCTGTGTGGTGGTGCAACCGATGATTGATTGGCATTTGATCCAGTTATATGATATAAAACATTGCTGGTTTGCATTCTTCTAATTGGTAGAAATGGCACAATCAGGTTGCATTAAGTTCAACACAACATATAGTGACATCAAGAACAATACTGAACATGTCTTGGCTGACTAACTACAGTAAGGGAAATGTATATTTTTGCAATGAACTATTTTTTTAAGTTATTGTGGCTACTTATAGTGTAAAATATGACTATAAGTCTGTCTAATATCACAGCAAAATCTTTTAAATGGTGACTGGGAAGATGAAGACAATGTCCTTAAGCTTAATATATTTTTGAACCATTTCTATTGTCCCATTCTTCTAGAAATGTAAATGGCCAAAATATCAGGGGTCCTATAAAGTCATTATATATGTGGGGCCCAACACTATTGCTTTATTTCGCACTGTTGGTAGTTACACTGCTGGTGGAGTCTTTAGGGAATGAATTGGACTTTTAGTGTTTGCAATTGGAAAACTTCATGCTACTGTCTGTCTCATTCTTTTTTCTACAGCACTTGGTTTGCACTGAGGCTGAACATTTGTCTCGTTTACTTTTGGGCAGCGTGGGAATCAATACCCCAGAGCCTAAACAAATCCCTCCAGCTGTGTAATGCTATTGTGCATCATTTAACACTGTCTCTGGCACGCTAACACATTATACCCCCACACACACCCACACAGTGAACCCCAGCATAGCTCACATGTACAGGATAGCATATTGAGGAATGCACTGAGGGGAGATATCTTTCACATGCTGTGAGGAGCTGCTGCTCCTAGAGGATGAAGCATGGGGATGGCCGTGGCTAGTGCCGTAGAGGCTTGGGCCGTCCTTTCTGTGGAGATTAATGGAAGTTGGGGAGCAGAGGGAGCGGAGGGGGCATTAACGGCAGTCAGGGATAAATGGCTGAGGCTTGTATGTGCTGTAAGCTTTATTAATCTGCCTCACCTGTACAAAAAAACAGCAGAGGGGGCAATTTAGAGAGCGACATGTCAAGAATGAGTCTGCCTCTCTCCTTCTTCTTGGAGCCATGAGGTCGGCCATGTGCGCCACAATTTCCCCTCTCTTCTCGCAGGCCAGGTAATTACTCCCACAGAGTGGCTAATGTGAGGGAGCACATAACAGCACCCAGAGTGGCAGTAGTAGAGTATGCCACCTGCAGTCAGACTGGATAGAGGGCCCAAGCCAGGGTGAATATATGGGACCCCTTCTGCAGGCTAACGTCCCCCTCAGCATCCACAAATCCAATGAAACCTTATGGCATGGGTGTGAAATCTGAACGAATGCAACACATTAGCAAAAGCCAAGGGCATAATAAGTGGTCCTCTAAGTCAGAAAATGGGCTAAAGCATCTCAAGAGCCATTTGAAGCGGCTCCCATGCTGAACACAGAGGCTTGACTTGTGGAAAAAAGGGCAAATGCTTGGAGAGAAAGAGTGAAAAGAAAATGTACAGCTGGTTACAGGTCAGTGGCTACAGAAATGGTGGAGGAAAGAGATGTGAAATTGCAATTACTTCTCACATTTGTGTAAAGCCAATGAACAGTTGTTAGAAGCTGTTATATTAGTTATCTTCTATATCTTGAACCTTAAAAATCCATGACTGTAGTTCTGCTTAGCCTGCAGTTGTGTCCACTGTTTGGTTTTCAGTTATCTAAACAATGCTAAGTGTTAATATTAAAGCTTGTGCTTGGAATCTTTGATTCAAAAACTCCGCGTAAAACATTGTTTAATTCATGCCAGTCGTTTAGGTAAATCCACAGGGTTTGTAAGAGTAATTTATCTTAGCGGAATGTTGTGAAAGTCAATAGAGCAAGCTTGATCGTGCTGAATTTCAAATAGGTCCATTTCAAAGCTGTTCTATTGCAAAATCTTCTTTTGCAAAGCCTGAGAATATGTTTTTCAACATATGTTCTTTACCACTTTCCTACAAGACAACAGTTTCAGGCATTATCTAATATCTGACTACAGTCCTGACTACAGAAAAGAATATTTACTTGTCTAATGTCATTTAAAAACTTTTGGACTTCAAGATCTTGTATCTGTTTACATATGTAGGTTAAGGCCGTGTGAACAAGCCATACACAAAGAAAACATGGTACATACATGATGGATGGATGTATGGATGAATGGATGGATTTATGGATGGATGGATGGATGAATGGATTTATGGATGGATGGATGATGGATGGATGAATGGATGGATTTATGGATGGATGGATGGATGGATGAATTTATTGATGGATTTATGGATGGATGATGGATGGATGGATGGATGGATGAATGGATGGATTTATGGATGAATTTATGGATGGATGATGGATGGTTGGATGGATGGATGGATGGATGAATGGATGGATGGATTTATGGATGGATGGATGGAAGATGGATGGATGGATGAATGGATTTTTGGATGGATGGATGGATAAATGGATAGATTTATGGATGGATGGATGGATTTATGGATGGATGAATGGATGGATGATGGATGGTTAGATTTATGGATGGATGAATGGATGGATTTATGGATGATGGATGGTTGGATGGATGGATGGATGGATGAATTTATGGATGGATGATGAATGGCTGGATGATTAGATGTATGGATGGATGATGGATGGTTGGATGAATTTTTGGATGGATGATGGATGAATTTATGGATTTATGGATGGATGGATGGATGGATGGATGGATGATGGATGGTTGGATGGATGGATGAATTTATGGATGAATGGATGGATGGATGGATGAATTTATGGATGGATGGATCCTAAAAGAAAATGCAGCATTAAAAAGTACATAAAATTCTTCATAAACTTACATATATTACGCAGAAATACAAACAGACATAAGTTACTATCAAAATATAAGACACTATAAATAAAAAGTGTAAACATATTTACAGCCATTTATATGGGTATGTATTGCACTAAATACTGCACTCAGTAAGTCTCAGTGGGTATGAATATAACAAGCAATGTTAGACAAAATAGGGTCATAAGAGTATCAGATTATGATATATTACACAGTGTGTGTACATTGTATGATATGATGTATTTCAGCACAGTTCAGACAGCAGGAGATCAGAGCTGTCGCTACAGTAAGAAGACATGATGTAGAGCCTTATTGTACTGGGTCTCAATAAGAAGGATCTCACATTGTGCTCTTTAACACAGCCCAATTGTAACTGTCTGCCAACGAATGCAATTCTCTGTTTTTTTTAGTGTTGAGTACAGGAGGTGAGGTACTGTCCAAGATGACTAACAGTTTGTCAAGGGGCCTTTGTTCTGTCACATCTTCCAGAGTTCAGTTTGACTCCTATAACAGAGCCAGCCTTCTTAATCAGTGTGTTCAGGCTGTTCAGGGCAATTTGTTGACGCTGCTGCTCCAGCATGCAATATAGTCCTCATTATAACAGACTAATAGAATGTCCATAGCAGCTTAGTTCACACACCAAAAGACCTCAGCCTCCTCAGGATGTGCAGACAGCTCTGGCTTTTCTTCTACACAGTGTGGGTGTTACAGCTTCAATCTAAGTTACTGTCCTTGTGAACTCATAGATACTTGAATGCCCTGACCACCTCCACATCTACTCCATCTATGGTGACTGGTGACAAGGCACATTTGGACTTCTTGAATTCGACCGCTATCTCTTTGGTCTTACTGATGCTCAGTTTTGCCTTTTCTCATTTATGTGCTCACTTTGTTGTGGTCTTGTTCATTGTAGCTATGGTAATAGACCTGCCATTGCAGCAAACTACCCAAAATAGACCCAATCGCTGAAATGAGAGCACTGGAAATAAAAGCATGCCATGTACATGATAAAAGCAGTTCTTTTGAAAAATATGATCATATAATTCTGCCATTCCCTTTTTAACCATCTACTTAAATGAAGTCTTACTGTCAGGGTTTTCTTAGCGTGAGTCTTTTTAGAGTGGGAACTGCAGGGGATGCTTTTATTTAGGACAAGTTATGTGTGTGCGTGCATGTATTTTGTGATGATATCGGAACTGAAGAAGATTTTAGATGAGTTTAAGAAAGAGAATCCACTTCCTGCTGTGGACACACTGCTGTGAGCTGGTGTGTAATACTTTAGCTACTTTGAATTATTTAATTACCTTTATCTCAAGCTCTCCATACTGTCATTAGGCACTGGCATCCTTCCGCAGCCAGACCAAGAGAGTACGCTTAAATAACATGGTAGATGTGTTTTCAACAATGGACATATACTTAAATCCAGTGCAGTTGGCAACTTAATAAGGCGTCCCATTCCTTGTAATCATCAGTGCTGTACAGTCTACCAGCACTGAAAATCTCTAAAAATCTGTGGCACTTTAATCAATAAAACCAATGGGACAGAACATAGAGAGTGGGATCATTGCATTTTAACTAACCTCGGGAGGAACAACAATTTCAGAAGCCACAGACTGTTTTGCAACAGTGAAATGGTCATACGGTGTCGGTAATGAAACTGTATTCTCACGACACATTTGCATAATTGACAACATCCTTTCAAATGTCATCCTCTAGCAAAACTCACATTTGGGACAAGTTTCATAAGCCCTGAAACCCTGAAATCCATCTCGCTGTGGCATGTTGGATCATGAGTAAGATGGATTTTTCACACTGTCAGAGCTTCAGAACACTCTGTGCTTCTGCTGTGAATTGGTATATGACAGAGTCTAGGTCACCCAGCTCTAACTCGGTAATAACTTTATTTTTCTATGTTCCAGCTTTTCTATATATCAGTACATGGCAGGCCAGCACTGTCATTGTCATGTCAGGACTGTATGAGGTAATCTTCCAAACCAAAAAATAAGCTATCACACTACAGTGTTTAAGCAAAGTCCTTATAGATAAGTTCATCCACTCAGCAGCCATCTTTTCAATGGCCTTGGGCAGTTATTACAGACCAGGCAGAAAGACTTATACAGTGGTACCTTGAGATACGAGTTTAATTTGTTCTTTAACGGAGCTCGTATGTCAGTCAACTCGTATATTAAACACATTTCTCCCATTTAAAATAACTGAAATAGATTTAATCCGTTCCAGCTGTTTGAAACAGCCCCAAACCATCCTAAGTTATGGCCAAAAAGACATGTTTTGAATTAAGAAACACACATATATACACTTTACCAATGCAATTATATATATGTTCAGGGCCTGCGCGCATCACGAGTCTGCACAAAATAATATTAACAGTATTTTAACATAATTACTGTATGTATGTTATTAAAATTAAATAGGTTTAAGGGTTTAAAACATTTTTACAATCTAATTTTTTACATAATTACTGTATGTATGTTATTAAAATTAAATAGGTTTGAGTTTAAAACATTTTTACTATCGATTTTTTTTTTTCAAAAAGTATGCAAGAAGGAGTACAGCGCATGAGATTGGACTTGATTCTGAGGGTAACACGTGAGAAAGAATGAGATGCAGGTGTTGTGTTGCTCATACTGGACCTTTGCGCCAATGCGCCAACTAGCAGCAGCCACTTGTATCTTGGAATTTCGCTCGGATCTTGAACAAAAATATGGACAGAGTTGCAGCTCGTATCTTAAACAATGTGTATGTTGGTCTGCTCGTATCACAAGGTAACACTGTATAAGTGAAACTAAAAGCCAAAGAAATGTCTCCAAAGCAATTTTGAAATCACTGATATAAGCTGACAAAATGTAGAAAAATAGATTGTAGTGTTTGGCTCTAAAAAACACAAAAAGCAAGTTTTTTTTCCCACAGATGCCATCCAACACAAGCTGATTGACCTTTTGTTGACGGAACAGGATTTTCCATGTTTCCATGTTCAGATTCATATTTCAACCCAGTGACTAGCCTTATTATTATAATATGT
This sequence comes from Crenuchus spilurus, assembly GCA_036984385.1. NCBI lineage: Eukaryota > Metazoa > Chordata > Actinopteri > Characiformes > Crenuchidae > Crenuchus > Crenuchus spilurus. The sequence continues at coordinate 6,349 of BRDA01020067.1, forward strand.
TGTATAATTATAAAGAGTACCCATGTTTTTAGTGCACTAACACCCACTTCTACTATGGAGATAATTGACCTATTCATCCTGAACAAGCTTTTCAGAACACTGGGAATCCCATTAAGTGTAATGAATTTAGTTTGAAATTTGGATTACTTTTTTGTAGAGCTGGGCAATATGGGCAAAAATTTTATCATGATAAATTTGTCTATGGTGATCAATCTCGATAATTATCACAATATTTCATTTTCTAACACTGTCATAGTTTTAAACATCTTTCTAAAAACATCAGACTAAACACATGAAATGTTACTATTTAAAATATTAAAATATTTACTGCCAGAACATAATATTGTAGCGTCCGGCTGGACGAGTTGAAGGGATGGACGAGAAAGACGTTTACAGTCGTCGCTTTATTGTTGAAACTTACAATGATTGCTGTTGGCAGCAGCCACTCCAAAATAACAACAGGCTAGAGAGCCAAGCTAATATGCTAATGCTAGCACTCGGGATGACACAGACATGCACACACACACCGAGAGCCCATCCCTCCTTCTCCTTCTCACACAAACAGGCTCTCCCCCAATCACAGCTTGTCTTAAACACAACAGATAATTTTGGTCCGGCTGGTGAGGAGGAGCTAACAAGCAGCATTATTAGACTTCTGAACTCACTGTCAAGCTGCTTAGACATGAAATGGAAACTAATGTTAATGCTTATCGAATTCTGTTGTCCCGGCTTATCATCGTCATCGAGAAAAAAATAATTGTGAAAAAAATTTATATAATTTTATCGCCCATTTTATGTGTCTGTGTGAATTTTCATTTACGTAAAAAAATTGATTAATTGAAATTGAACATTGATAAATTGAAAGAATTTATTTTAAAGTAATAATAATAAATAATCAATTGAAATATGTTGGTATTTTAAGACGAAATATGCTATATGCTACATTTTCTGATTTTTGCTAACATTCTGTAAAGCAACCTTGGAAGAGACCACACGGGCACACATTTGTGAATGGAGCTCAGTTCAGTGAGTTGGCCAATTTTTGAATAAGATGAGTAGAGAGTAACGAGTAGAGAAAACGCTGAAATATTACAGGACATGGAAACTCCAGGATCAGGCCTGTGAACTACTGCTACTGACAACTTATTCCCTTCTAATTGTACATATTTTCCACATCGCTTCACATCTTCCCTGAAAATGACAAATGGGTATGTGGGAGCATGATAATTTGTTGCTTTTCAACTCTGCAATCTGTTTTTCTGTCTAAATCTCTATCCGCTAAGGGACTCGAGTGTAAGGCAGACTTTGTGAAATTGACATTACCATGCATATCTCTATTGTGCAGCTGTGTGCTCCATCAAGTCTTCTGTATCTATATCTTTATGTGCTTTTGGTTTGCGTACTGCAAGTGAGAGTTGTGTTTACACTTCATTTGAAGTAACCACACAGCAATAGACTTTTTGACACCAGTAAATATTTGGTGATTATTGATTAGTTCAGCCTTGGCTTTGCCTCGCCGTTAGATGGGGAAAACGTTCGGAACATTTTCAAAACGCTGGCACTCAAGAGCAACAGAATGTAATTTTTAATTAAAATTTTCGCTCTGCAACAGATGGCCATAAAAGCCATGATGCAACAGAAATAGCCTGGAGCTGCCAGAGAAGAATATGATAAATGCATAGTAGTATTCATAATGTGTCCCCCAGGCAATGGACTGTTTCAAATACTTTCAGAAGCATTTCATAAAGATTATGGACCCCTTCCTTCAGATCCGCACGTTACAGAAAGGCTAGACTTTATAACTCAGCATTGTTGCTTTCGCATGCCACTCAGGTTCCAGACTTCACAGTCCTTACTCCCAGTGCTTTTATGCTGCAGTGTGGAAAAAACACATCTGATGTTGAAATAATCCATTATGCTTGATCCTCCAAGCTGTTCTTCTTGCCACATTGGGGAATTCATATCGTACTTTCTCTACTATATGATCAACCCCGAGAACATCTAAAGAAACTTACCAATGAGCATATATATCACGGTCGCAAACATTTCCCAACTCTGCCGGGATCCTGTTTTTATGCCTACGCCGCACATTCTATGATATTACCATGTTTTATATTCCAATCAGGGACAGTAGGTGAAGTGTAGGGGGCTACAGTGGGGTCTCAGCATGCATGTGTGCTCCAGTTAATATGATGGCTAGGTTCATCTGCCCACAGCTGGTGCACCATAAGGCGTTGCGCACCCTGACAATGTCTGTGCCTTGCTCCACTGGGTGTGGGCTCTGATTAATGGAGCTAGTGCAAGAGGATCCAGACTGCAGTGAACCAAACCCCACCGCCTCAGCTGCAAACACAGCCCTGTAATCTGAAATGTCAACGCATGGCCACCCAACCACCCAGCAGACTGACGACAGGCCTGTTTAAAAGACTGCAATTCAGCAGATGGGTCTGGCTTTCTCAGTTCCACGACACCACTTCTACTCTGAGTGGTGGAACCCAATGATATTATGGTACTGGTTCATTTATTACAATGAAAATGATTGCAAAACTCTTCACTGCTTCAAGTGTATATTCATTATTTCTCACAGAAAGCAGCAGGGACAACTAAAATATAGCGCCATAATTACACTTATATAGTAGCAGATAGCAAAATGCAAGTAAAAGCTAGATAATTGCAACATAATATATACAGTACAAATCAGTAAATTGCTATATATACGTAAACCATATGTTGCACGAATGGTACCGTTATATGATAAGAAACAATTATTCTGTCAATATCTGCTACTGTAACTAAAAAAGACTTGAAAGTAGGGGTGAGAATATGTATAGTGGAGAATAGAAATGCTTTACTTTATTCATTCTAACGCAGTTGCACAGAAAAACAAAGTTTGAAAACAATTAGCGCCAATCAATAATCCACTCCAGCACTCCTTCTGCCTCCCAGCACTAGTGCTATTAGTGAGCTGTGCAACAACATGATTATAGTCACATCTTACTTCATTTAAATGTAGTTTAAAATGTTGTGTTGTAAGAATACTGAGTAAGTATCATGAATCTACAGGGGTTGGACAATGAAACTGAAACAGCTGGTTTTAGACCACAATAATTTATTAGTAGGTGTCCATGGATCCCCCTGCTGCTACATCCACAATGATATGCTCCAGGTGTATAAGGAAATGGATGAAGAGCCACGTGCTCTCTTTTCTCCTGCAACAGGTAAGTGCCATGTTCATTGTCTTTTAAGAGTAGGGTAGTGGTTGGTGATGTGTCTGGGCCTCTGACATCATCAAAGCGACACAAAATGATCTGCCACCTATTAGGGTTGAGCCAGATACTCATTTCAGATGAGTATCCGGTACAGATAAAGCACGTTTGACAAGTACAATCACCATACGAGTAAAACTCGTCAATATCCGTGCTCATGCTGAAGGAAAATCCTCATTGGGTAACGGACTGTCTTCACGATCTGTGATTGGACAGTCACACAGAGCGCCCGCCCCTCCCTAAAAAGATAAGTCTCTGCAGTTCTCACTCTCACTCCCTGTCACACAGTCTCACACACACACACACACACACACACACACAGACACACACACACCTTAATCAACTTTGTTTAACTTTAAAAATACAAAGAACGTTAGGTAGTAAAAATAAATAAATAATTGAAAGAAAAAATCTGTTTGATCATAAAATTTTAAAATGATTTAAAAGGAAGTTGTGTTGAGTGACAGCTCTTGTTCATGAATACTTAGTAGTTCATAATTTCCTACTGAATGAGGTGTATTCATTCATGCACTTAAAAATATTAATGTTTTGAGTTTATTTTTTTTAAAAACCTTGTTCTCTAAATAGTTCTCTTACTTTTGTGATCAAAAACATTGACTTGAATCTTAATTTTGAGGCTGTTCTGTAAATAGTTTTCAAATAAACAATACATATAGCAACTTCTGATCAATCCATATCAATTTCAGACTTAAAATAATGTACCAATTTAAGCCCCACCCATTTCTGGTTAAACCACGCCCAATTCCGGTTTAGGCCCCGCCTACTACGAGTACAGATATGGATACAGATAATTTAGATGGTTGAACAGATACAGATACAGATAGTTGTGTACACTCATCCCCACCACCTATCTCATCCCTACCTACCACGCCAGAAGTGGCGGAAGACCTGAGAGTGCGAGAGGAAACATATAAATGAATAAGTTCCCTGAGATAAGGAGGGGCAAGACCATGCAAGGTTTTAAAGGTAAGGAGAAGAATCTTATATTTAATACTGTGCAGAATGTTTTGTAAAGGTGAGAGCCCTTGCAGCTGAATTTTGTACATACTGAAGACGGTTAAGCAGAGTGGATGGAATGCCAAACTGAAGAGAATTACAATAATCGAGCCTAGAGAAAATGAAAGCATGAATCAACATTGAGGCGTCAGAGTCAGATAGAAAATTGTGGAGGCGAGCGATTTGTCTAAAGTGAAAAAATGCAGCTTTAATTTTTCTTTTAAGATTTAATATGAGGTTCAAAGGTAAGAGAACGAACAAACAGAACACCAAGATTTCTAATGACTTTGGCTGACTGAATTTCTACACTAACAAAATCCAATGTGATGTAGGGATTTTAGCTGGAAACAACCAGCAGAAGATCTTACCGGTATTCAAACTAAGATTCAAATGGAGCCAGTGCTTAAAATCTGCAATGCAGGAAGAGAAAGATTTGGTTTGAACAGAGGGGGAAGTGTAAAAAGGTTCTTAAACTGATTGTCAGATCATAGATGATCAGTCTTACAAACCGTATATACTGTACATACCCAGGCCATCATGAGTGGCAGTGAAAGACTGCTTTACACATGGGCCTCTGAGGCAAAGTGAAACTAAACCACACCAGAAAATAGACAGACAGACAGACAGATAGATAGATTTTCTTTCCCTCTTTCTTTCCCTTTCTTTCTTTCCTTCCCTCTTTCTTTCTTTCTTTCTTTCCCTCTTTCTTTCTTTCTTTCCCTCTTTCTTTCTTTCTTTCTTTCTTTCCGTCTCTTTCTTGCTTTCCTTCCCTCCGTCTTTCTTTCTTTCCTTTCTTTCCTTTCTTTCTTTCCTTTCTTTCTTTCCCTCTTTCTTTCTTTCTTTCTTTCTTTCTTTCGTTCCTTTCTTTCTTTCTTTCCTTTCTTTCTTTCCCTCTTTCTTTCTTTCTTTCTTTCTTTCTTTCTTTCTTTCTTTCCCTCTTTCTTTCTTTCTTTCTTTCTTTCTTTCCCTCTTTCTTTCTTTCTTTCTTTCTTTCCCTCTTTCTTTCTTTCTTTCTTTCCTTCCCTCTTTCTTTCTTTCCTTCCTTCCCTCTTTCTTTTTTTCTTTCCTTCCTTCTTTCCCTCTTTCTTTTTTTCTTTTTTCTTTCCCTCTTTCTTTTTTTCTTTCTTTTTTCTTTCCCTCTTTCTTTCTTTCTTTCTTTCTTTCTTTCTTTCCCTCTTTCTTTCTTTCTTTCTTTCTTTCTTTCCCTCTTTCTTTCTTTCTTTCTTTCTTTCCCTCTTTGTTTTTTTCTTTTTTTCTTTCTTGATTTCCCCAAGGGGAAATTCAAGGTGTTCTAGCATTCAACTTTCATTGAAAATTTTCTGGTTTTATCCATTATGCTGTTTATATGCTAGTAGTAGCAGGCAATAAAACTTGTGGTTAAATTATATATATTTTAAATTATGATGATTACAATACTGATGACTGCTGTTGAAGTGCAGTGTGTCAGCTTTCTCTTAAGTGTCTCAGTGATCACCAGCAATACCAGTTTATTTCTCACTCGCTCTTTGAAACCAGTGGAGAAATTTCACACAGAGAAGTTTTCTTTCTAAACTGC
>BRDA01020075.1:5629-30267 GCA_036984385.1 Crenuchus spilurus
TCAGTCTTTCAGGTATTAGGTCGTTCAACACAGTGACTCCCTCCAATCTGATCTCCAAACTCCTCCAGCTTGGCATCAGTACATCCCTCTGCAGCTGGATTATGGACTTTCTGACTGGACATGGCTTTTAGACATCTCAGCACTTTTAACAATGAACAGGTGAAACATATTACAGAGGTATGACAAGACTAATGGACAGACAGGAGTAGAACTACAGAACATAAAACACAAAAGTATATGATATACAGGACAGAAACATTAAAACCTAGGACAGAACAAATTCTAGACAAGGAAAACAAACTACAACACAGGGAAGATACAAAACCTGGACTAAGAAACAAAACAGCAGAAGATCATTACAATCTAAGACACAAGGGGACAAACTGCTCAGGACTAGACCTAGGGATGAACACACAGCAGGGTTACAAAGGACAGTCTTGACAACAGCGACAGCTACGTCCAGGGCATTGTTCAAAGTAAAGTATTGTTAGCCTTTAGCACTACAAGGCTACTTCCATGGGAATGACTCGAGATATCTCCTGAACTGAGGAGGAGGCGGCGGGGGTGTCACACGGGTGTTCAGCACCATGCAAGAAGGAGATGCTACAAACCGGGTCTTCCTTCTGTCGTCATGGGGAATGTGAGATCTCTCTCCAATAAGATGGATGAGCTAGCGGCGCTGACCTGACAGCTGAGGTAATTCCGTGAGTTAAGCGTGATGATGTTTATGGCTAACTGCACTAGCTCCAGACACACTCGTCTCTCTGGACGGATTTCACCTCATATGGGTGGACAGGACAGTGGAGAGCAGAAAGAGGAAAGGAGGAGGACCAGTGAATGATAGATGGTGCAATTCTGGGCACATCACTAATAAAGAGCAAATCTGCTGTAAGGACATTGATCTGTTAGCCATTAGCACTATCTCCCATGTGAACTCTCACATGCTATCACGATAACTGTGTACGTGCCCCCGTCTGCTAACGCTGATGCAGCCTGTGACGTCCTGCACTCAGCTGTGTGCATGATACAGACCCAACACCCAGAGGCACTCCTTCTGGTATCAGGTGACTTTAACCACTGTTCTCCATCCTCTACCCTGTCCACCTTCACTCAGTATGTTACCTGCCACACCAGAGACAATAAAACACTGAACCTGTTTTATGCCAATACAAAAGAGGCATATAACTCCTCATCCCTCCCCCCATTAGGAAGATCAGATCACCATCTGGTCCATCTCCTGCCTGTATTCAAACCCCTCATACACAGAGAACCAGCCTTCACTTGCACAGTGAAATAATGGACTGCAGAGACTGAAGAGGCTTTGAAGGACTGTTTCAGCACAACACTGTGGGAGGAACTGTGTGATCCTCATGGGGATGATATTGAGGGCCTCACACACTGCATAACGGACTACATCAACTTCTGTGTGGAGAACACCATACCCACCAAGACTGTTCTGTGCTTCTCCAACAATAGACCTTGGATTAATCCTGATATAAAGGCTTTTAGATCAGGTGACAAGGAGGTGATGAAATCTGTGCAGCGGGAGTTGAGAAGGAAGATCTGGGAGGGTAAAGCCAGCTACAGGAAAAAGATGGAGAACCAGCTGCAGCAGAATAATGTCAGAGTCTGGAATAGCCTCAAAACTATTTTAGGCCACAAGAAGCCTGACACCCAGGTAGTCACTGACCAGAAGTGGGTGAATGAACTCAATCTGTTCTTCAATAGATTTGATCTCCCACCTGCTCCCCCCACTACACAGACACCACTGCTGAACTAACCCTAACCTGGTATGGGACTACAAGCATGTTGCCCTCCTCCCTCTCTCACACCCACCCCCCTCTCAACTCACAGCCACTACCAAATGAATCTTCTGCTAACACCAGTGTCAGGACTCAGAACCAGAACTCCAACTCCCAACCTCCCACGCGGCGGCAGCGATCTACCTCAACCAATCAAAACAGAGTCCAAAGGTCGCTGTCGCCAGAGTACTGAGCGCGCTCACCTGACGCTCATTTACAGAATGTATATAAACTCCTCTCAGACTCTAGTCCAACGCGAAGTATTGCCACATCATAGTGCCTTACCGAGCGTTGATCTGTTATTCATAGTGTTTATAGTGTTCTGACTCTAACTCTCGTCTTGTGACCACGTTTTGTCTTTGTGCCTTTGTCTTTGTTTGATCTCTTGTGATACTGACCTTGACCTACTTTTGGACCTCTCTTCTGCCTGTCGTTTTGATCTCTGTTTGCTGGATCCCCTCCATTCCTGTATGCTTGATGTACATATCCGTTAAGTAAATTTTATTTACTTTATCGCACGTGTCTGCTCTCCTCATTATCCTGGTTCCTGATAGAAGGGCTCAAAGTACAAAACTGGTTTTGAACATCATCACCAAGGCTGGTCCATGTTTGGTTTTGAGGACAAGCATCAGCATTTTAAATGAGATGCATGTCACTGCAGAAAGCTGATGATGGAAATGCAGCAGTTACATATACAACAAAAACCATATCATTTACTATACTATACAGCACACTGTGAACTTCACTGGATCTTTACCTTAAAGCAATAGTTCATATAACACATTTTATCATGTACCATAACAGACACAGTGCACACAGACTGAGCTTTTTCTCATCAGTGGATGCAGCATATGAAACACACACACACACACACACAGTGCTAATATGCTGCAGGGTGATTGTAATGTGTGATACGTTTAGTGAGATAAGTTTTCTAATCTCAGCACTGTTTAACCCAGTCTGATACATTCAGGTCTTACAGTCACAAAAATCACTTTAAGATAAACTATAATACACGATTATTATCATATGATGCATTTTCATTCAGACGCTTACATATCATCAGACAATTTTATCTCCAACATAAACATACACTTTATCTCTCTAATTACCCCTAAAGCCTCTCACTCACACACACACACACACACACACACACACACACACACACACACACACACACACACACACACACACACACACACACACACAGTGGCCTTATCAGGGGTATGGAAATCACAGCTGTTTTTCCTGCTGAGCTGATTTATTCACAGCATTTCAGCTTTAAAGTGATAGTTCAGCCAAAATTAGAATGACATATTTGACCCGCTAAGGCGGCTTTTTTAGTTTTACACCAGAGCTACTTGTTACCTACATTAGACCTGTAAAGCTGAAGAAGCAATTTTAAGTAGTCATACATATCTTGGCTGATTGAAATTATTGACCACATTTGTGATACAGGGGCAACAGCTTTAAATGTATTTAAGCCAATAAAATGTTTTTAGCATTATTATATTTGAGTATTTATATGGATTTCTGTCATGCCCTCCCTTGTGGCCATTCTCACTGTGGTCTTCATGCTTGTGTTTTCGTACCCCGTGTGCTTTTTTGTTTACATTCATGTAATGTGTTTATGTCCCTGCCCCTGTCTTGTCTGGTTAATGTTCAGCACCTGTCTTGTCTCATCACACAGCCCTGCTTGTGCACTGCCCTTTGATTACGTTTGTTATTTTAGCTTCCTCATGTGTTAGAGTCTTTGTCAGTCTGTAAATGTAGTGAATGTTCCCGAAAGTGTGTATGTCGGTTTCAGTTCTGATATATCACTGCTTTGTTTTCAGCCACAGTGTGCAGTTTCTATTTCTTTGGAATAACATCATGTTTGTTTGGATCCCACCTCTGCATCTTGATTCCTCCTGCTTCACCCTCAACCCCTGTGCTGAGTAGAATTTCTGGTAACACTTTATAATAACTTTCATTAACAGCTCATTAACTAATGATTAATAACTGTGAACAAATCATTAGTTCATGAGAATTTCATTAACAAATGATTTACTAATGATTTTTTAACATTTGCAAAAATACTACATGACTACATGTAAATGAACTGTCATTTATAAACATTTGTTCATGTTCAAATTCTCATGAGCTAATGATTTGTTCACATTTATTAATCATTAATTAATTGTTTATTAATGAAAGTTATTATAAAGTGTTACACAATTTCTTTATGACCCTATTCAGTAAGAAGTGCTACATTACATCCTCAATAATAGACAACAATGTGAATAATTTATGACTTGGACACGATAACATTAGACACAGAAAAGAGAAATATGGTTGACATTTTTAATATAAAATGTTTATTTTCACTCTTTCATTACTGGTCTGTATATAAGAGAGAGTAACAAAATCCAGATACGCAATCCATTTAGTTGTTTTTTTTTTGTTTGTTTGTTTGTTTTTCTTTGTTCTTAAAGAAACATCATAAGGCATGTCTGCTAGCACCCCCTACAAGCTTAAAGCAGCATCCACCACAAACCATCCACCACCATATGTTGTTCATGGCTTCTGCTGTTTTTACATGTAAACGCTGACAGATTCACAAACAGCCATGAAGATTATTCATGTGAAACTCATATTCAAAAGTGCAATGTGTAAAATAAAATAAAATAAACACAAGCAGGGTTTTCTTACAATAGTATAATATATATTTTCTAATTATAATGATTATTTCTGCTTTTTTAAAGATCACCTTCGTTTTTGCGCAAGCTATCAATACATTCAGAGTGACCCATCAGCAAATGGCCAAAAAACACTAAAAGCAGAGGCATAAAGTGACCATTTGGTGAAATAGTTTATATTCTTATGTTAAAGCAGTAAGACTTAAAATTTTATTTAAAAAGTAAAATTACCTTATATATACACTGGACCTACATGGCTAATGCAGCTAACAAGCACAGAAAACATACTTCGCCAATTAGCATGACACACTTGTCTCAAACTGTGTTGAATTGTTCATTTATCTCAAATAGCCTTGATTATGTGGTTTCTGACACTGTGTCATATACTATTATCTATAAACATGTACTAAAGCACATTAGCATAGCTAACAACACTAGCAGCCTCCATTTTGAAGCCTTTGTGTTCTGCATATTATTTGGTTTCACTACTTGTTAGCTACATTAGCATCATAGCACCAGTGAAAAAGTGAAGAAACAATCTTAGGGGCCCAAACATGTCTTTGCTGATCAACTATATTTGAGGTAAATTCATCAAACCATTCTTTTAACGAGGAACAATAAGAATGCAACTGTGTTGAAGCTATGTCTGTAATGATAACTACAGTAAAGAGCCCTTTTAGTGACATTTGGCCCCACTTAACTGAGTTTTTCTTAAATCTTGATTTCATCTTCTCTCTCTCTCTGTTTCTCTCCACTGAAAATGCTCTAGATTTACAATGTGAAGGGGTGAAAAGAGCCTTTAGTATTTCTTTCTCTGATACTCTCTTGTCCTCCTGCACTCTTGCCTCCCTGATTTTCTCATCTCCAGATTCTTATCTCTCTTTAACTCTCGGTGGGAGATTTGGTGAGGACTTGAGATAAGGCAGGGATTTCCCACATTCTCTGCTATATTCCAGCTTGGCCAGTTTTGTACTCTAGAATCCTTCTTCTCAGTTAGAAACAGTAAATAAATCTCATTCAATCAATCATAAGGTTTGTATAGGCTTCACTTATATGAATACATTTAAAAATGCTGTTTAATTGTCAAACATAATTTTCAAAACTTTTTGCCCACATTGAAATGCAGAGGCAACAGAAAATGAGTTGTATTAGTACTGAGGAACAATCTAGAATGCCTATCCACCCATTTGTTTTTGGCTACAGCCAGGGATGGACAAGCATATAGAAAGTGAATCTTTTCCATTACAGTAAATCCCCACTCCTACAGTATATCTGAACAGGTCATCATTGCTCTGTAAGCATTTTAATCATTAATCTTTCTTATTCAGCTGTTTATGCAGCTTTGTCAATCTGTGTAACTGACTGTGATTTTCTGTATGTAAATATAGCAAAGTTAAGATATTAAAATTGATATATTAAAGCTAAGATATTAAAAATTGAGTCACCAACAGAGTCATATGCTCTTGCCAATGAACAGACATGTCACAGTACTTCGTGGGCAGAGCTTAAAGAATCTGAGATAAGGGATGCAGGACTCTGGGTTAATTGAAGTCATTCCTTACTGCTAAACCAGTACAGCAGCAGTACCACTGATAGATCAAAGTTACTACCATAAATAGATTCATATTACAGTGAACATAAATATAACACAGAATTGACAGTGTAAGAGACAGCACCTTCAGCCCAAAAGTCAGTGACCATAAGTCAACACCAATTCTTGGTGAAATCTGGGAGTTGAAGAATGCATCTACGCCCCACTAATCACTAGTCTGATAGTGATGTTTCAGAACAGATTAAGTCATCCCTACTACACATACAGCTAAACCTGTTTTTGTGTGTATTTAGTCTCTCAAACAGCTTTCTGTTGAGTTTCTGGAGTTTGTTAAACAGGGAACACTTTCTGAACCCAAACTTTACGGTTTAAAACATCTAAATAAAGCTCTTAGAGCACCATTTTCTTTCAGTGGAGGAGAAGACAGCTTAGATGTAAATTTAAACTCAGTTTGTATTCAGTCTGCCATGTGAAATATGGGAAGTGTATGCTCCTTCAAGGTTGAAATCAAAGCCAGCTTTTAACACAAAGAGAGTTAAGTTGGGTGCCTCTTACCCCAAATTTAAAGATTTTGTGGGCTTTTTTTTCCACACAATCAGTCCAAAAGTTCAAATTTTTTCTCTTCATATGAGAGAAGTTGACTAAAATCATGTCATATATAATATACACTAAGCAAAAGAATGTCAAAGATCATACTATGTTCCAACATCTATTATTATGAGACTTCATTCAGAATCAGTTAAAAGTGCTTTAACATTCACTCAATCATACAAAGTCATGAAGGCAAGCAAACTAAGCAGTAACTATGAAAACAAAAAGAAACTGGTGAGAAAACATGTTCAGTAAATGAGGGATAAATACTGCATCTGTGTAACTGATCACTGGTTAAAGTAAATTCATATGTCAATATTTTGCCTTACAGCAGGGATGGGCAATTCATTTTCCCAATGGGCCACATGAGAAATCAGAACAGTTTTAGATGGCCAGACTCAGGGCTGGTGCTGCGCATACGTGGATCACGCACTGTGAGTGGGGCCCACGATTTTACAGGGGCACCACACATCCCTTCATGTATGTGTGTGTACGTGTGCACATATTTCAGTAATTAATTGCAGAACCTCAAGTTGCTGATTCTGACAATCCATGATGAGCACATGTATATTTTGCATCAGAACAAAGAAAATCTGTTTTAGAGCTTGCTGGTGTGGTCCAGCAGCAGCCTTTGTTTTATACACCCGTTCTCGGCCGCCATTTGTTTTCAGGCGGTAGCACTGCTCCCAGGCTGGTCAGAAAGAGTCAGCGGGCCGGATGTGGCCCACAGGCCGTACAATATCCAGGTCTGCCTTAGAGACAGAAGCACCTTTAAAGGTGAGCTGAATTAAAGAGAAAATCAGATTGAACCATTTCTCAGTTTTTCTTCCTTAAATCAAGTGTAGCTGATCAGCCAAGAGGTGTTTGACCCCCTACGTTTGGACCCCATTGCTCCAGGGCATTGCCTGGGACAGTATTGTATAATCAGCACTGAGACCACCAAGATCTCGAGTCCTGAAGTCAGAGAACGTTCCCTGGACATTTCTACTAAAAGAGTAGAGGTGTTTCCTGGAGTTTTATTTATTGAAATATCTACTGAGGGTAGTATTGCACATGACTGGTTCTATGAAGCGACTAATCAGAACACAGAGGGGCGTGGTCATGATAACATTGAATCCAGCGCCAAACTGTCATTGCAGTGAAAGCAAGCAGGACAACTAGCCCTCAACCAGAAGAGCAAACTGCAAAATAAAGAGTTAAGTGAAGCTGTAATAGCAAGCTCATATATTTGAAAAACTCCAAATGAAATTATCACTTACATTTCTTGCTGAGAGTGGATGCTGGCTGTGACCTTTGACCTTTGTGACTGATTAAGTTGCTGATAAGGATGAGGTTGTGTTTTTTTTTTTTTTTTTGCTGCACTTTGACTTTGTTCACAAGCACAAACTCCTGCGAATTTTCCTGCCGACTCGAGCAGCAAAGAAATGCTGAACACACACACACACACACACACACACACACACACAGAAAATGAAGTGACCTCTTACAGCACACAATGTGCATGATTGGCTTTCTCTTTCCATTTTCCAAACTCCATCTGACTCTGACTTTTTGATACTGACATTTAATTTAGATTCAAAAGGAAAAATAAATTAATTTTTGCATTGACAAAGAAATAAAATGTCACATTTTTTTTGCAAAAGTCATATCTTTTACACAAGCTCGCTTTCAATTAAAGTTTGCTAACTGGTAGAAGCTAAAATATATCATTATATTAGAAATATAAATAAATCCTCTTTCTTTATAAGAAAAAAAGAACATCTACTAAGTAAAATCTCTATATTAAACATGGACTGAATATGGTTTGTGAAGCAGGTGTTGATATTTGTGGGAAACCCTCAAAAATGTCAATTCTAAATAAAAAAAGAATAAAAAAGGAAAACAGAAGTAAGAACAATGAAAGGAAAGCTCCAACATGTTAAGACTGTGAGTTGTACACAAACCGGATGACTTCATGCATTCACAGTGGCACAGAAGCAAATTTGATTTTTTTTTTTTTTTGTTTTGTTTTTTTCATTTTTGACTTTTCCCTTCATGTCTCTGGTTCTTTATCTCCAGTGTCGGGGCTGGAAGAGGCAGAAACACAGAGAACATCAGACTGCATCAAATTCTTTCCTTTTTTCACCCCCTTTTTTCTTTTAGGTTCTCATCTCACGCAGTATGAAAAACAAAAATAGATTCTTCTTCATCTTTGTTGTTCTTGTGGTTGTTGTTGTTTTCAGGTATTCTGTTGAGAGGGATTTCGAGGAACGTGCTGACATTCTCCAGCACCCTCCATGTGTGGAGGGAATTTTTCTTTTGCCACTTTTTTTTTGTCAGGGAACGAGAGAAAGCTGTTGCTTTTGGAGGAAGAAGCTGCTTCGTAACTGCATCTTTGGAACAAGCAGGATGCAGATTATTATATTCTCTCTCTCGCTCTCTCTTTCATTTCCTTCTATTTTTAATCCCCAGGGTTTAATTAAGCCCCACCCCCATGCCCAAGTGGGCAAGGTTTAACAGCATGGGAGGAGCTGCGCTGCATCATAATAAAGTGTTTGTGTTATTTTGGCCTTGCCCCTCCATGCACCCCATTATCTCCACTGCACAAGCATCAGTAGACATGTTACTGCAGCCACCAGCCAGGGCAGTGGTGTGGCAGAGCCTTGGTGGCCAGCTGTGTCTGTAGTTGGCTGAGGGTCACACCGGTCTGCCTTCACCACTGGTGCTTCTGTGCCTACAAAGTCAAATTCGGTGGTGCAGCCTTCGGTACATCCACTACCGCTGCCGGACCCGCTACCTTCATCACCTACAACAGTGAAAGACAGCAGTCAGTCCAGCATCTAAGCAGGCTAATAACATTATCAAACAATAACAAAAAGCTAATGGCCAATTAATCATCTGATGTAGTCTGACATGCCTTCACATTTTACAAATTATACCCATCTAAATGTTTTCCCCCCCAAAGTGTTACACAAGCTTTTGTTCAGCACAAACTCAACAACAACAGTGTCAAAACAGTAAGAACATACATCTATACTTTGATTAAATCTGTTTCCAAATGTGCTGAAATATTGTGAAAAAAACACTCTAAACATTTCTACACAATACTTTTGAACTCAGAACTGAATAAATAGAGGTGTTGGGTCATTACAGGTTTTAGACATTGTATGTGGTTTTATTTCTAAAGCTTAACTAATGTTGACACTGTTTTACTGAGTCACTCGTTCCTACAATGAATATTGAACGAGATAGGTGTGAGGTTAGAAGTGAGAGGTCTTTTTTCAGGTGCAGAGATCTTTGTTTATAGAGACCAAATGAGTGTTTTCACACATTCCTAGACCACTAATCCTCCAATTGAATGTCCACAGCTTCCATGCTGCTATTGTATGGATTATCTTGAGTGAGTGGACAGAAAACTCAGTAGGCTTTGACTGGTGTTGAAAAATGTGTCCCAGCTTATTTATGCTTCTGTCACAAATACCTAAAAATATATTTCAATTCAAGATACATATTTATATTTTAAAAGTAGACCATTTGAGGTCTGTTTAGGTTTGTTTCCAGGATAAAATCTGGCACAGTTATGTAAATGTTTTTGCCAAATTTTTTTTTATATTCCCCGGATGAGAGAACCGACTCCAAGGGTTAATAGTGTAGACAACATGTTTTTAACTAAAAAACCTGCACCAGCATCAAAATGAACAGATTTCAGTTAAATTAGAAGTTGTTAAAGTTTAAAGTTGAGAACTTTTAGCTCATGTGATGCTAAATCTTCTGCTTGACCAGTAACACACTGGAATCAATAGATCTGAAGTAACACACTGGAATCAATAGATCTGACGTCCTCCAATCAAATAATCCATTTGCGTTGACGTGATCCTCTAAGAAACATATAAATGTGGACAATTTCTGACTAGCTCCTCATATTTAATTCCAAGTTCAAGTCAAATTTATGTATAAAGCGCTTTTTACAACTGATGTCCTTGGGAGGAACCAGACTCACATGGGGGACCCATCCTCCTCTGGTCAACTAATTATTAGTTCTTGATAAATCACATAATCCTGTGATGCTGTTGTAGTGTTCAGTTGTACTGATATAGTGACAGTAGTGAACAGGAATAATAATAATAATAATAATAATAATAATAATTGTTGTCAGTAGTGTAAGGCATCTGGAGCAGGTCATAGTAGTCAGTGGTTAGTTCATCCATTTTTACACAATATCACAGACACAGACACAGAACCCCAGAAGATAGAATTTAGAATTTCTGTCTACTCAGAATATGTAACAACATATGTACCCTTTCAAATTCTCTGGTGTGTGTGAGAAGGCTACAGCCTACGAGCCACAAATGTAATCTCTTTTACACTGATTTCTGTCAAGTGACACCTGTTGTCTGGACTATACATTGTCCTCAATAATGTTACGTTGGAGAAGTCATTACAAAATGCTTTTTTTTAAAATGCAGTTTTAAAAAATCAATGCAATTGCCCAATCTGATACTTTAGGTGGTGATGTAATAGTCTTTGACAACTTTATCCTCACCAGGCAAAGTAAAGAATCACTAAACTGCTAAGTCTGTTATCAAAAACGCAGGAGCATTTTCATTTTGACTGTTGCTTTAGTAATCAAGAGTTTTACCTTTTAGTTTAAACTAAAAAAGTTTAATTTGTATTTTTATGAGATACTAACTGTATTATAATGTCCAAGAGTGTCAGATTCTAGAGCACATGAATGTGTGTCTATGACAATTTGAGGAAATACTGTACATTGTTCATTAAGCCAAAAATGTCAGTTCACATTTCATTACAATGCTGAATTTATAAACACAGACAAAAATAATCATTTATGTAAACATTTACCAATGCTGAACAGTGCTGTTCATTTCCCATGAAAATAAAACTGCCTGAGTTACAGGCATCATTTATGACTTTACATACCAGGACATTAAAACAAATTATCTGGTCCTTACAAGATCTTAAAATGAAGTAAATACAACATCAGATGAACAATAGCTCATTACAAATTACACCATATCTACTAGGCCAAAAGGCAGAAGTAGTGAGAAAATCTTCCATACACTTCCATACACTGTAAAAAATGATTTGTTGACGTTATACAACTTAAACTTAACATGTCAAGTCTTTACAACTTAACTGAGTCAAAGCAAAAAGATAATTTGACTGAGTTAAGTTGAGTCAACAATCATTTTTTACAGTGTAGAAATTAAGAGAGGAAGTAGCAGCCAGGTGCTACTAATTAAATGCCCTTTATTAACATCAGCAAGAGTGAGCACCTCTATAAAAGCAGATGTTTTGGTAGTTTGCAGGAGCATTCAGGCAGGCCAGTTGACAGACTTGCTGGGGCCCGGGGCATGAAGGCTTCACACCCCGAACATCCACCCCACAAAAAAAAAAAAAAAAAATATATATATATATATATATATATATATATATACTGTACTGGGCACAGCTGGGACACAGATAATGTATGCGAAAAAAGATTTCTGCTCTTATTTACATTTAAGAAAGCATAAATAGTGCTTTAAACTAAACAATCAGATCAGATTATGTTGTTGACTGGATCTTTGATTAATCACCAGAATGAACTGATGCATTTGGCCTCCTTGTGAACTTTACTCTAGACTTGTAAACCACTACTGGTACAAGCAAAAATATATTTTTAGTCATTTTTCTGGAGACAAGAGTATTTAAGCCCATTATAAAGGCAAAACAACTGACAAGACAGTCCATATTACTGTGCATTTTTTCTGTGAAATAAATTTGAATGGTTTAAAATTTTGGGTCACGATTTGATGATTAAGGACAAATGTACCCACATTTACAAACATGAAGGTGCACCATTTGAGTTTGAACCACTGCAGTATCCCTGGGTTAACTAGTCAACACAAGCTCTCTCATATTCATCAGTGACGCAGAAGTCCCAACCAGCATAATGCCACCATTAAGGCCAACTCACTGGATATTCCCGTCACCACTTTGGGTTTCCCATCCTTATTACTTTAACCATTTCTAACAAAAGTCACTGTCTGTACTGCTAGTGTTAATTTGGCTGTTTTGCTACAAGGAATAAAGTTAGCTAACGTAGTGTTAACTCCATAGACACATAGACTCTCTCTCTCTCTCTCTCTCTCTCCACGTGAATAAATTAGCATATTAAGTAGCCATGTGGGTATTGTGTCGAGTGAATAGAATTGTAATGAATTACTATATTAAGTAGCTATGTGCGCATTTTGAAGTGTATTCTACGTAGACCTAAAACTCTGAAGTGTTTCTTTTTACTGGTGAAATCTATACTGGGGCACTGCAGATCTGTCCCTGTCAGTTCTCCCTGTCATTTAGGTGTTTTTTTTGCCTGTGCTGCTCTTCTGGGCTGTTTCAGTCAGGGATTAAGAGGTTCACCGGAGTAGAGTCCTGCTGTCTCTTCATGCTCTCTATTAAACAAACCTCTTTATATATTCTCCTTTCACCTCTATGAGTTTCATCTCTCTTCCTTTTGTCTTTTCTTTTCTGTGCTCCAGATTTGTGCCTACTAGCCATTTTTATCTGTCACGAATATATATCACGTCGGAATAGAAATATAAAATTCCCGCTACTGTGCACCCGCCGTAATTCAGGATCAAACCAATTTTCTGGGGGGGTACGCAGTTAAAGAAAAAAAATAAAGATAAGCAAAAAATACATATTTTTTAGTTATTGAGCTGATTTAAAGGCCTAAATTTTATATTAATCAAACAATTCAAGATTACAAAAAAATATATATAAAAATAATATAATTATAATACAAAATACATTTTCTCTTTTATGGGACCCCCTGAGCCTGAGGCCCGGGACAACAGACCTGGTTGTCCCCCCCTGTCGACGGCCTTGCATTAACAAAATGCCAAGGAGCAAAAGACACCAGCCATGATCTTAGAGAAGCAATTGCTGCTGCACATCATTCTGGGAAGGGTTATAAGGCCATTTCCAAACTATATGAAGTCCATCATTCAACAAAGAGTAAGATTATTAATGTAGAAAACATTCAATACAGTCGCCATCTTCCAGTAATGGACATCTCAGCAAATTAACCCCAAACCAGACTGTGCAATGCTCAGAGAAACTGCAAAAACACCCAAGAGCTACATCTCAGACTATACAGACCTCTACTGACTGAACAAGAACGGTTGTTATGAGAGAGCCACTTATTTCTAAAATAACATGGCAGCATGAGTTTTGCATCTGGAAAAAAAAAAAAACAAGAATTCTGGAACAATGTCCTTTGGACAGATGAGACCAAAGAGGATTTGTGTGGCCATAGCACTATAGTGAAAACCAAACACAGCATATCAGCACAAACACCTCATACCAACATCAAGCATGTTGGTGAAGGGGCGATGATTTTGGACTTGTTTTGCAGTCACAAGATCTGCACACCTTGCAGTCATCGAGTCGACTATGAATTCCTCTGTACACCAAAAAATTCTAGAGATAAATGTGATGTCACTTCATGCAGCAGGACAATGATCTCAAGCACACCAGCAAATCTACATCAGATTGACTGAAAAAGAAAAGAATCACGAGTTTGCCATGGCCCAGTCCAAGCCTAGACCTCAACCCAATTAAAATATTGTGGCAGGACCTTAAGAGCTGTGCATAAACAAATAAACCTCAATGATTGTAAAGAAGAGTGAGAGAGTGATAAGAAGTACAGTGGTAACCCTACTTACAAGTTTAATCCGTGCAGGAGCCGAGCTCGTTAGCTGGTTTGCTCGTTAGCTGGATGCATTTTCCCCATAAGAATACATGTAAAACTGATTAATCCGTGTCAGCCGGCCAATATACAGTATACTTTAATATGCTAAATAATGTGTTTATATGGGTTTTTTTACAACATAAATGTGACGACGACGACGCTCGTGTAGGCTGGCTGCTTATGAGAGGGAGACAGACGGTGCTCGTGTAGGCTAGCGGTTAAGGAGGACAGGAGGACGGGCGTACGTGTATGGCATGGTTACACTTATCATATGAAAAGTAAAAGTAAAATTGATCTAACTTTCTTGTTCACTACCTTTTGCTACCTTAGCATCGCTTTCACTAGTACTTTCACTTTTACTGGACAGCAGTCAAAGGTATTGACTGACTTCTTCTACGGTAGCATCTAGGGGATGCTATGACCGCAGCCCCCTAGTGGTTGGCATACTTGAAGAAATTTACGCTACTCGTTACTTGGAATTTTACTCGTTACCTGGAACAAAAATATTCCGAGATCTCGACTCATTACCTGGAATACTCGTTAGTAGGGATGCTCGTAAGTAGGGTTACCACTGTACTTCATGTCTCATGTAATTTCTTTAGGAATTAAGGAATTAAAAGTTCTCCATTAAGTCTCATGAAACAAGCAACACTTGAGCACTGCGATTTCCCTCAGGGGTAATTTGTAAAGGTAGAAAAGCTACATCATCAGACTTTTTAGACAGAGTCAAACCCTTCAGATTCTGGAGTCCCTTTGGAGAGCTCAGAGTAATGCTGCCTCAGTTTCAGCAAAATCATGAAAACCTCCAATGTGCCAATATGGCTCTTTATCTTTCTCCAGGAAGATTTCATCTGTCCATTTCAAAGAGCTGCTGATTAAAGTCAAACCACAGGAAATGCTTCAGTGTTACTTGTTTCCCATCACCACACACTGCAGTGTCCAAAGAAAACACACAGCTGAGTGTTGAGCTTGGACTCAGATTAAAGGATTTTCTATGTAGAATCCCCATTGACACTATAATTAAGCCTATTTCTTTCAGGTCTTTTTCATGAATCTGCAAAACTACCCTTAAGTGGCTCAGGATTTAGTTTAGTAAAAGTTATTTTGAGTTTATTTTTCTTCTGTTATCAAGAGCATTCAGAAAGCCTTTAAATACATTTTTATCTGCTTTTCAGAATTTACGTGACTCACTGATGGTTGTCTAAGCAAATACGCCTGAACTGTCTGGGAGAAAATAAGAATATAAGCAGTACTGGAAGTCTGAACTGTACCATGCGTCCAACATATGTCTTATAAGTCAACAGGACAGTAATCTGCATTTTTATTTCAATTGTTATATACATATATCATAAATCTAGTTGTTTTACTTACACAATATTCTGTTTTGACTGATATAAGAGTTACTGTACTTGACCACAGCTGATTTATCTAAATCTCTGCTTCTCTGTTTGGAAGTGGGTGTGGCCTAACTCTCAGATTTGTAAAATTGCTAAAATATGTAAATAATGGTATATACAACTTGTGAATTGTGGCAAGTTTGTAAAGAAACATGGTTTTATTTTGGAGCTTGGAGTCTGTGTTTGGGTCAGACTAAAGACTGATATAAAATTTAATGTGTAATATATAATGAGCAGTGATGTGTGTAGTGTATATAGTGTGTACTATAGTGTATTATATTATATTATTTAGTTCTGTTCTGGTGATTAGGAATTCTGGTCTTGTCACCAGAAGGTCGCTGGTTTGATCTCCAGGCAGGTCATGACTGAAGTGCCCTTATGCAAAGAACCTAACCCCCAACTGCTCATCAGGTGCTGTGACTGCCCACCACTTCAGGTACATGTTCTCACAGCCTAGTGTGTTCACTAGTGTGTGTGTTTCACTACACAGATGGGTTAAATGTGGAGGTCAAATTTCCACAATGGGGGACAATAATACATAAATAAACAAATAAATAAATAAAAGAAAACACATGAAAATAATAACAATAATAATAATCATAGGTCTGTGTGAATAGTCTGGAAAGTTTAACAACAACTTGTCCATTGTCCAAATATCAATGGATTGAAATCCTGTGATTTACAAAAATGTTTTTTTAGATTACACCTCATGTTTTCTTACGCATAAATATACAACTGAACCACTAACCTAATTATGGACAACCCACTTTACCACCTGAGCCACAGTCTGTGTTGTGAACAGTATAGTATATTGCTTATAGAGTGTAATGTGTGTAGTGTAATATACAGAATACAGTATGTAGTGTATAATATATATTGTATAGTATATAGTATACAGTACCAGTAAAGAGTTTGGACACACCTTCTCATTCAATGTTTTTATTTTTTTTTCCTACTTTGAAAATGAATACTGAAGTCATCCAGACTATGAAAGAACACACAAGGAATCATGTAGTAAACTTAAAAGTGTTAAACAAACCAAAATATGTTTTTTTTTTTTTATTTTAGGTTCTTCAAAGTAGACACACAACTGATGTCTCAAAGACATTAAGAGGGCAAGAAATGCAAGTCATGAACTCTTGTCAAGACACAGCTGTTAACTGAAAGCCATTCCAGGTGACTAACCCATAAAGCTGACTGAGAAAATGCCAAGAAAGCTGCCATCTAAGCAAAAGGTGCCTACTTTGAAGAATGTAAAATATAAAACATATTCTGGTTTGTTTAAGTAAATGTTTGTTTTGTTTACTAAATAATTACATATGTATTTCTTCATAGTTTGGTGACTTTTAGTATTAATCTACAATGCAGAACATTTTTATATCATGAACAACCACTGAATGACCAGAAGGTGTGTTCAGCCTGCGAGCTACTTATCTAATGACTAAGTCAAAATGATCTACCTACTATTAAAATGCAGGACATATATTTATATATACAAATATTGACAATGTATGTGTACATTGTATGTTGGTCTACCTTGAATAACTACATGAACCCATATTACACAATACAACTGTGCACATGTTTTGTCATTAGCCTACTTTACTCTGATGACTTGCACTGAATGGAATCAGTGAGGGATTCATAGTCTGGACAGGAGTTGCTGATAGCCAGCCTCAAGCAAACCTCCAAATGGTCATCAGTCATAGTGGAACGATACTTGGATTTAATGATCTTTATGTGTGGAAAGGCTGATGCTGAATAATGCAGTCAAGACAAACACACTTCAAAAATGTCATAGTAAAAAAAGTCGTACACTCGGTATGGAAATGGTCAGTTTTAGATTTCTTACACATGCAGAACAAACATACATGTTAAGAACTTACAGTGACAGGTGAACACGGACTGCTGGCCAACTTGAAAAACATGGTTTACAAGTCCAGACCCTGTTTTGTGGAGCGATAGCGGAGACAGCCAAACACGTTAGCAAGAAACAGCAGAGCCAATCGAAACAGGATTTTCAGATTGAGCAACTTGGAATCCCGCTGGGTCCTAGTGCTCTACCAGTCTTCCTGTATGTCAATCAAGTGACATGTTTTATAGCGAGGACGGATGATAGGCTGACGTTTATTTTAAAAAATGTCATACGAATGCCACACTACCTTTGCGATTGACCGGTAGATCGCGATCAACATATTGTGCAACCCTGGTATAATGTATGTAGTGTACAGTATATAGTATACAGTGTGTAGTATATAATATATATTGTGTATAGTATATAGTATAATGTATGTAGTGTACAGTATATAGGGTATAGTCTGTAAAACAATGTGTAATGTAGCCTTACTGGAATCTTGAAAATAGATATCATTGCCATTGTAAGCATTGCGGAGCTTGTTGGTCATCACTCTCAGGGCCATGATTTGCTGTCTGATGAAAGTATCTGGCCTTGTAATGTCCACTTCAACTTCAGGGTTGTTCAACTGGTTGGTCAAACCATCTTTCACCACCTCTGGGAAATATCTGTAGAGGACAAAAACAAAGCACAGCCTTTAAACCCTCACCCGTTCACCAATACTGAAAACTAGGAGCTATCTGAATAATTCATTCTTTCTCTCTTAACATGTGTCTGTGTGTGTCTGGTTATACAAACACACGCTTCTCCTACAAAATGATTCTTTATTCTAGCAGATGGTATGAAGGTCAGAAAAACCATAATAATCCATCAAACAAACCCAGTAAGGTAGAGAACATCTATAAATCTATTGGTGTAGCATATTCCTCCAGCCTCAAGCTGAATACTGTGTTCAGTACAGTGTAATATTTCATATAGAATAAGGAGTATCATGTACAGTAAATAAGAATATGAGGCCAACTGTTATTATACCAGGACAATTATTTAGGCCAGTTAATGTTATATACTGTAACATGAGTATGATTACTTAGCCAAGTTATTGATATGTAGATATACTCTAATATACGGTTTTGAACTGATTAATGTATACTGCAACGTACCAGTGTATCTATTTAGGACAGTTGATACTGCATGCTCTAGTACACCAGTATAATTATTTGTGACAAGTCAATGATACACACACACACACACACACACACACACACACACACACACACATCTATATATAATATATACACATATATGT
Organism: Crenuchus spilurus; assembly: GCA_036984385.1. Taxonomy (NCBI): domain Eukaryota; kingdom Metazoa; phylum Chordata; class Actinopteri; order Characiformes; family Crenuchidae; genus Crenuchus; species Crenuchus spilurus. The sequence continues at coordinate 24,543 of BRDA01020075.1, forward strand.
TGATAATCTGGTGTGTGCCAGAATGATTATTAAGGCCAGTTAATGTTATAAACTGTATTATTAAGACTTGTTTTATTAAGACCATTAAGAAATGGTCACCAACTGTGTTTAACTAAGCAAATAGGTAAGAGTCTCCAATTGCAAAATTATTGCATGGGTGATTATGTTTCAGCTGGCAACACGTTATTTAACCCTCACTGATGCAGTGAGTAGCTTCTCATTTGGTGAAATCAAATAGTCATAAAACAGTAGAACTCAGGGATATGTTTAATAGTGAAAGTCAGAGTATTTCCACATGCACAATGTGAAGGGAATTCAGGTTATTCTATCAATGAATGTTTCTTCCCTGATGGCATGGGCATATTCTAAGATGGCAATGCCAGGATTAATGGGGCTCAAATTGTGAAAGAGTGGTTCAGGAAACATGAGACATCATTTTCACACATGGATTGTCCACCACAGAGTCCAGACCTGAACCCCATTGAGAATTTTTTGAATGTGCTGGAGAAGACTGTGCAGTGTTACAAATCTCCCACCATCAGTACAAGATATTTGGGGAAAAAATAATGCAACTCTGGACAGAAATAATTATTGTGACATTATAGAAGCTTGTGGAAATGATGGTGCAGTGAATGTGTGCCATAATCAAAGCTAAAGTTCCAAACAAATATTAAAGTGTGTGACCTTTGTAAATGTAGGCGTGTGATGTCATTTTTCATGCTAGTTAGTATATTTTGTTATATATAAGAGTCCACTATACATGGTTCTGGTGTGATTATTTTAGCTTTATTCAGCATTATTGTGGCTCTGTTATTGTGTTTTTGTTTACATAGCTAGTGTGCTGAAGCTGCAGCAGAAATGAAAACAGTGATATGAGTTTGTGTCTGAGTCACTCTGAAATAATAAATGATTGAGTGTATACAGAGCTGAGCCAGACCAGAGAAAACGTTTGTGTTTGGTAACAATGTTTCTATCTTAATTAGAGTTTAAAAAGCAGCCGACTGTTTGTGTATGATTGCTATTCTAGGTGGAGCATTTTTATGATAAATGCTTGGAATTTGTTGAGTGCTCTTTGAGTTCTCCAGATTGTGAATGTGTTTCTTTTCAAGCCTGAGCTGTAATTTAGCAATAATGAGAGTATTCCATCGAGAGCATCTCTCTCTCTCTCTCTCTCTCTCACACACACACACACACACACACACACACACACACACACACACACACACACAAACACACACACACATAGCAGGGGAACAGAGGAAAACAAAACACAACCTAAATATGTCTTCTTCTAAATCTCAACACACACTCATTTAAACACACACACACACACACACACACACACACACACACACACGCACACACAAAGGTGAAACATGGGAATTTGCAGTTCCAGAACACACTTTAGATGGATATTAATTCTCTGGATGTAAATTTTTGATGAGTGACCTAACATTCTTGAAAAAAAACAAACAAACTTGGGTAGAGCTATGAAATAACACATTTATGGATGTATCAAAGGTTATGATCCGACTGCCCAAATCCAATTTTTGGTCTATCTAGATTGTATCCAGGTTGATTTTTTGCAGTCCAGACAATCAAAAACTACATACAACTCTGATCTAAGCCACATGTGTAGTTGGTCTGAAATCAGATTATGATCAGATGTGTACAAATATGTCTCAGTCTGGATGCTCTGGCCACTGAAATCAGATTTACAAAAAATGTAAAACTAACCCAAAATCTAGATCAAAATCACAGATGTTTGAGGAAGTAATATTTGATTTTTATTACTCTTAAAGGTTATTTTAGTTTTACTCTAATATATATTTTCAGATCCCTCCACTGGGGTCTTTTAATATTAGAAAGTCTAAATTTTTCTACTGTGTTTCAGTTGGTTATGGTACATTTAAAGTAGCCCCAAATTTAACACAGCATAACCTCTAAAATTTGACATCTAAAAGAATTAAAATAAATATCACAATTCTGTGGGAAAACCGAAAACCTGGCAACTCTGAAGCCACATCACTAACATGGCTGATACCTGCATTGTTGCGACAGAAACCCTGCAGTCAATTTGCCTAAGAATTTGTACATTTGTACATTTGTAGGCGGAGCTATGGAATAAACACTCGTACATGAAGCACAGACTGGGGAAGCAACTGTGAAACATTTCTGAATATGCTAAGTCGAATAGAACCAAAATATAAATATTTTATTACAGCCTTATCTTTATTACTCCAGATAAAACACATCCTTTATTGAAAGTCATGACACTGGCTGTCCTTTGCTAATTGCTTCACTATTGAGGTGGATGGTGTTGTAGTTTATCAATACAAGGCAGGATGGAAATATCAACCTGCTAATTATTGTTTAATATGGTGTATATATGTATATCAGCTGATGTGTTTAACACTAAATTAAATATGAAGTGTGTGGAGAGAAATGGAAAAAGAAGATTAAAACTGAGAGAGTGAGAGACAAAAAAAGATGAAAAGGAAAGAAGATGGATAAGAAGATGGATAAAGGCATGCGGCCAGCAGTTTGTTCTGCAGAGAGATTTGGAGGTAAATACAAATATGATTAATCACATTATTTCTCCAGTGCAGTCACAATAACAATAACAGAGAGACTGTGTCAGCGGTCACATGGTTCTCTCTCTAAGTGATCTCATTGGTTGTAGGTAGTTACTGCTCGTCTCAAAGTCGTCGACTGGATCAGATATTCAGCATGTCAAATATTTTCTGGCTGTCTGTGTCTCATAGGCAATCACTTGGCAACAGCTCAGCGAGCATCTTTCAGCAGTTCACACCACACAACTCAGCGAGTTCCAAGAAATCCCAGATTTGCCTCCAAGCAGAGGTTTTTGTCTGCGATCTACAAAAAACTGTTGGTGACTGAAAAACTAGGCTAAAATCATGTAGTGTGAACTACGCTTAAGGTTTCAGGATCATATAGACCCATTATTTTTGTGGCCTTACTTAGGATTTGGTGTTGTGTTGTTCTTTAAGTTTCCCCTGTATTACCTCCTGCCACGTCATTACTGTTTACCTTTAGTCTCTGCCTTTGTCCTGCCTGCATTATGTTCATAACCCGTCCTTCCCCTGGTGTTTGTCATTTTGTGTCTATATTCCCACCATTTCCTGTTGGTTTTGTATAATCTTGTCAATTCTTATGACTTAAGACTTACTTTTGCTTAATAAGGCTTTATGCTTGCTTAAACTTGCTTACACCCACCTTTGCTGACTCAGATTTGACAGTAAGAGAGATGAAAGAAGATGCAGACAGACAAAGATTAAGAGTAGAGAAAAAGATAAATGAGATGGAAAGAGATAGATATTCTTGGAACTTGTACAGTAGATGATATGCTAACAGGTTTAGGGATTTTCTGTGTATTAACCCCTGTCAGATCACAGCCAAATTACTGTCTCTTAAAGCACAGAGACTATCAACACTCCACCTGTACAACATTACAGGATCTTACAGATGGGCCCAAAACTGAACAGAACCAATATGTTTAAACAACTTTCTGGACACCACATACAATCACAGTGAAAAAGGCATCAATCAGGCTGTGAAGAACCTAAGAAACATATTTGAACAAACAGCTACAAACACAAGTACAGTGGAACTGTTTCATCATTAATCTGTTCTAAAGTGTCTGATGATAACCAAAATGAATAACAATAACTGAAGCAATATTCTCCCATAACACATAATGTAAATCCAATTAATGATTGGTTTAAGCATTGGTGATGCTCACTCAACAAGAAACAACGCCAGAATGAATGACAAGTGAATGGGTGGATGCTGTATTTTCGTAAAATTAGTGGCAGGTCACATGGGCACACCAATGAAAACTGGGCAGATGAACGATAACTGGGACCAGAAAAAGTTGACAATAACCAAATTGTATGAAAACCAGGGCAAAAAATAATTGAGTTTCATTTTAAAGTTCATGAAACACCTTAAAAATAAGCATAAACAAGAAGACAACTGGTTTAAACAAGACTGTCAATGCATCTGAAAAAAATTAAATCAGAAAAAACAGATGCAAACAACAAAATCATATACATGTCTTAAAATGTTAAAAGAACAAAACAAAAAAACAAACAAACAAAAAAACACTATCACAGTTGACACTAATTGGGGAGTCCATCATAACTAACCAATTTTGTTACAACTAGAAAATATCACTAAACAAATAAAAACATTAAAACTAGCTGAACTGCAAAGTACTATTAAAGATAATCAAAACCCATTATATGTCTCAATTACTGAGCAGGAACTTAAAGATCAAATTCAGAACCTAAACTAAATAATGCTCGTGGGTCTGATGGCATACTGAGTAAAGTTCTAAATTTCATTTGGCTAAACATGGTTCTGAATGTAGGTTCCTTCCCTACATCTGGATCCCTGAGGCATCTGTGTGCACAGTAATCTGGAGAAGTTTATATATAAAATATTAGGTCTTTAAACTTCCTTATGAAGCACAGTGTCTTGAGTACAACATAAATTGGGCTTTACTAAACAATCCTATTTACCTACAAACTCCAACTGATGGCATAAATAAAGCTTAAATATTTGCTTGAATTACTGATTATATAAGAGCTTTTGTTTAATTTGGCACCAAAGTAATTGTTATTTTACAAAGTTACTGAACATGATGTTGGGGTTATTAAAGGAAAAAAGTCATCTCCATTTCTCAGGAGTGCTCAGTGAGACAGAGCTGTTGTCTCAGGCCAAAATAATTCACTGTTTATTTGAATGATTAGGCTAAAAATTGTAGAACATTCTACAGTTCCCAGTCTTACTCTGAGCACCTCAGATATTACATTTCTGTTCTACACAAAAGACCAGGAGGCTATTTCACAAAGCAGGATCTCTCAGTTTATCCAGATCACTTAACCCCAAAGCCAAACCTGTTTAATGGCAAAAGAGCAGCAGGGCAATTCCTGTTGTCCACAAAGCTGGGCTTCAGCTATCTGGTTAACTGAAATCATATGCTGTACAATATACATCAGGTCCCATTGGCACTGGCGGTAAACATGAAAAAGACAAATGCACTAATATTTCAGAAACAGCACAGATTTCAGGGTCACATTTGACTTTTAGGAATAAATAATAATAAATATTCAAACAATTAAAATTACTTATTCAGGATTTTTTTTTACTCATAGGAAGGCATGCAGAGCTTTCCATGCAATAAAACACCAAATTTCACAAAAAGTGTAAATGTGTAAATATCTGTCATGCCAGTAAAGCAACCTTGAAGGAAAATGACAAAGAGGAGGGGAGAAAAGATGAAAAAGATGGAGAGACAAAGAGAGAAATGGAGGAAAGGAAAGAAAATGGTGAGAGAAATAAATAAAAAGAAACAGAGAGACAAAGAGAGATGCAGAAAGATAGCTGTATGAGAGGTAGAGAGATACACAGAGAGAAATACAGAGATAGAGATATAGATAGAGATATAGAGATACTGAGAAATACAGAGCAAGAAACACAAAGAAATGAGCTCCTGAACATTACATCAAAGTCAAGGTCTTAAAGTGAGACAAACAGAAGAAATTACTTAAAAACAGTAATATTACATCATCAACGACTATTTATGAAAGTTTATTTTTGTTTTCATACTACAAACCGGATTCCAAAAAAGTTGGGACACTAAACAAATTGTGAATAAAAACTGAATGCAATGATGTGGAGATGCCAACATCTAATATTT